>JACXGI010005406.1:0-47202 GCA_016801175.1 Esox masquinongy | reverse complement strand
TTTTTTTGTATTGGTCTTAAGTAATATTCTAATTTTCTGAGATACTGAATTTGGGATTTTCATTAGTTGTCAGTTTTAATCATCACAATTAAATGAAATAAACATTTGAAATATATCAGTCTGTGTGTAATGAATGAATTTAATATCCAAGTTTCACTTTTTGAATGGAATTACTGAAATCAACTTTTTGATGATATTCTAATTATATGACCAGCACCTGTAAGTAGCTTTTGTCTGCTGCCAGGATTACAACTATTGAATGCGCTGTCATGACAAACACTTTGAATTTAAAATACCATTCCTCCATGCAATGGGCCTACTATACCATTGTAATTGTATCATACTGTACGGATGGGACCAGTGGCGTCACTAGCCCTGGGCGTCCGGGGCTATAGCCCCGGAACTTTTATGAATAGCCCCGGATCTCAAATTGACCAAAAATAATAATAAAAATAGCCCTTGATCTATTCATCTATGTTTCCGCTCGCGCATTATGACAATTTAGACGTGTAGGTCGCAAGCATGTACATCACATTTTCCTCCAGGATGTACATTCAAAACCCTGAACTTTCTGTCCCGGGGGTGGGGGGTGGCTAAGCCCCGAATGTATTGTGATCCTAACGACGCCTCTGGATAGGACCAATGAACGCGACGGTCCGAAGCACCGTTCCGTTTTCTGCGCTCTACTGTTTCGATGCAGTGTACCAGAATCTTGTTTCAAAGTACAACACCACGTGACCAATAACGTTCGAAGCGTCGGACGTCAAACAATCACCAAGTTCCAACCGGGCCTAACAGGTGAAATTGCGTGCATAAAATTTGTGGAGGGTTGTCAGTAGGAGTTTGAGACACGCATGCGAATGGAAATGAGAAAAGTATTTGAAAGAGCAAGTTAGTCAAGAGAGTCATAAAATAGAGCTTGTTATTTAAGTCGTCATTGAACCGTAATTTGAGAATTATACAAGAGAATAATTTAGTGTTGGTTAGCTATTATTTGAGTCATAAAAAAAAAGTGTAGGTAATTTGAGAATTAGACAAGAATTAAGAGTGTTGCTTAGCTTGGTTCTTGGATAATAGGATTGTGTATTAGAGAGCAATGGAGAATGTGTGTATGAAAGTTTTCATTTCGTCAACATAGAGACGAAAATATTCGTACCTATTATACCTATTTTTCAGTGGCAGTTAACGACACGATAACTGACTGAATAGAAACAGAAAAAATAAAACTTTTCATTTTTGTTGACAAAAATGAGACTAGACAAAATTCTTTGTGACATGTCTAATTTAACTACCATAGTTGCAAAGGAGGATTTTGGAAAGAGGTTCTCTGTTTTTTTTTCTATGATGGACTTCCAGATGAACTCAAGACTTCTGAAAGCGCATCATCCCATTATATAAGCACAGGCAAAGACCATGGTGTGGAGCCTGGAGACGTGGGTAGGCCTATACCCTAATTTGTTAAATATCACAACGTTTTTGAATATTCTGTTCTCCCCTCGTTCTTACATTTAAAACTGATATTTCCATCCATGTGAATTAAACTGCGCAAACAATAACGCATGTGCAATACGCACTTTCCACTGGCTAATTACATTTCGGAAATGTTACGCTTCCATAATGTGCACAACGCTGCGCTTAACATTTCAATTAATAGGCCTAATTGTAGGCAATAAACAATGCAAGCGAAACATTGATATGTTCCATTAGCTTTATTTTGATATGGTGATATGTTTAGGCTACTATAGGTGACTGTGGACTAAAATGTTACTAAAACATAAGGGCATTTTGTTGAATACAATGTCTCATAATTTGTCATTTTGACAATAACTAGACGAAGTCATTATTCAAATTATATGAATGCGAATAAAACTGAAAGATTAGTATAATATCATGTGAACGATGACATCCGAAGCTTCGTTTGAACAAGTTCTTTTCAAAACGGAACGCAATACCCTTCAGCGCACAAATGGCCAAATACCAAGTTAACGTGTCTAATAGGCCTACTGTGGCGCCACTGTACTATTCCAGACTACCGTTCACAGTCACAGGTTCGGTTCTTCCTGTTGTGGGTAATACGATTTTGCTGAACGCAAAATGTCAGCCTTTCTTCCTCCAGAAATTCCTGTTTTATTGAGGTTACGCTTTTCAATGGTCTTGATCATTCTTTCATCCTTACCATTACTTCGAAAACACCGTTCAGGGCTAAACACAATACATCTAAATCATAGGTCTTCAACCCTCTCCTGGGGACCCCCCAGCCATTCCATCTATTAGATGTATCCCAGAGTTAGCACACCTGAATCAACTTATTAACAAGCCCTTACCTGTTGAATCAGGTGAGCTAGTTCAGGGCTAAAACTAAACTGTGAGATGGCTGGGGGGTCCCCAGGAGAGGGTTGAAGACCTATGATCTAAATCAAATGTCATTACATTTTGTCTAGCAGATGTCCCTTGTTGGAAAGCTTTGAGTAATGAAGTGTTTTTGAAACAAGCCTCAATAGTTCAGAAAGCCTCGGTTTCCCATCCCTATCATATTATAGGCAATGGGAAATTTTGTTATAGGCTTGATTAGCGTTGCTAATATTATTAGTGCTTTATAAAATAAACACATTAATAATCACCCATGCGTGTAGGTTTGGCAAAGCTCGCTAAGTCACAAATTCAGTTTTCTGGAATACACTTCAGATCTCATGGTACAGTTACATATTCTGTTATCAAGGCAGGAAGAGGAAAGAGGACAGTTACGAAAGGGGGAGGGAGAACTGATTAGTGCAGAGATGGCGAGCAAAACAGTGAGCAACACCTAAGGCATCTAAAAAGTATATTTTTCTTTTATTTGGCCACAAACACATACACTTACTGTGAGAGTCCATGGAGGAACGTTCCGGATGTAGGGCTGGTGACTGGGGCATCTTTGGAATGCAGCGGCTGGGTCAGCATTCCTGGTCCAAAGGAAGTGATTGGGAAGCCCAGGGCATGCAACAGAGGAATCCCAGGAAGACCAGCCTTATTCCCCAGAGTGGGTTTGTGTCCAGGAACAGGCACAAATCCTGATGACACTTCAGAACACTGCAAAAAAAAAAAAAAAGAAAATATACATATGGCACTACATTGTATTTATAGTGCAGTACTATAGACATGGATAGAGGACTAGGCAAAAAGACTTTTAGCATGGGCTGTCTTTTTGGGACATCATAGCCATTTTGAAAAAGTCAACAGGTGAGATGTAATATGGTTTAAGGATGTCATTTGATTCCATCCAGGTCATCAGGAGGGATTACCAAATAGTGATGCTCAAAAGCAAACAGTCCTTAACTACAGCTGGTAGTAAATGGCTTTGTATGTGCCAGTATACACTTTCACATCATTTACCAACTCTGATAGGGGGGAAAAAATTATTCAAACAGCTATGACCTCAATAACGCTGCATGCATGCTCAGACAGAATTATGGGACAGAAGCAAAGTCTGGGTAGTATTTTGATTAGTCCGTAAGAAATATAGTTGTTACCGGTTTCTTTTTCTTTGGAGGTGGCAGAGGAGAGATGTTCTGGAGTGAGAAGTCTGAAGTCACTGCAAGGTGCTCCTGGGAAATGTAGTTATTGGAGAGCTGGCCCTGTGCCAGCGCTTGGTCAGCTAGCATGTTCAGGGGAGAATCTGGATGTGTGTTAACGGTCGCTGACTGAGCTTGTGTGTTGACACTGGCCCCGCTCCTTTCCTCCACTCTCAGCCCATTTAGCGCTTTCTCCACGGCACCATGTTCTGCAGTATCATCCAGATGTTGGGTTGCCAGCGTTGACATGCCTGAGCTCAGTTGAGGTGATCCGTTCTCAGGCTGAGCTCCCAGGAAAGCCTGGGGATCCACAAGCACGTTGAAAGTCCCTGGAGTAATTGGAGCTCCATCTAGTGAGGACAATCTTTTCTCTGACTTCACTTTCCTCTTTGCCCTGTGGGACAGAACATTTCTTCAGTTTGTTTTTGAAAGAAAAGCAATTTTTTGTCCATTAAACATCAAATTGATCAGAAACACAGTGTAGACACTGTTAATGTTGTAAATGACTATTGTAGCTGGAAATGGCAGCTTTTTTATGGAGTATCTACATTGGCGTACAGAGGCCCATTATCAGCAACCATCATTCCTCTGTTCCAATGGCACATTAAGTTTGCTTCAGTTTCTTGGAAATTTCTCGCATGGAATAGCCATCATTTCTCAGAACAAGACTGACGAGTGTCAGAAGATCTTTGTTTCTGGACATTTTGAGCCACAAACACTGATGCTCTAGATACTAGACTAGTCAAAAAAAATAAAATAAAAAGGCCAGTTTTATTGCTTCTCAAATCAGCACAATTTTCAGTGGTGCTAACAATCACAAAAGGGGTTTCTAAAGGTTAGTCTTATAAAATTATAAACTTGGATTAGCAAACAACGTGCCATTGGAACACAGGTGTGATGGTTGCTGATAATGGGCCTCTGTATGCCTATGTAGATATTCCATTGAAAATCAGCTGTTTCCAGCTTCAAGTCATTTACAATGTTTAACAATGTCTACATTGTATTTCTGATCAATTTGATGTTATTTTAATGGACAGAAAATGTGTAGATTTCTACAGTTAATGGTGAGTGGCAAAGTGGTCATTACCTTGCAATACAACAGCCATTGTGACCAGGTTTGAATGCTGGTCACAGTGCAAATTGTGATTGCCCCTACCCAAGGTGGATGAGGACAGGGCTGCCTTTTCTCCTGGCACTCTACTGACTCATTCTGGAAGGTCTGTGAGCAGTGTTCTCCTTTCAGCAAAGTTGTACTAGCCAAAACTCCCAGCGGATCAAGCAGTGTGACAGAGGCTGAGATACCTCTACAAGGTATACAGGCTTTAGCTCCAGCCCAGCACTTACACCATGATGTGCTGATGATACTTACTGCTGTAGAGTTGCACCTGGGCTGTAAACTCTTCTGCTCTCTTTCAACAGCACCCTGAAAAACAACAAATCAACATCTGTAACAAAGTCTGGATACAGTTTTTGTGTCTTGATACATTTCCTAAATCACGTGGTATAAACAAACTATTTTACCAGACTACCAGTCATGTCGACACACTGATAAGATAGGTCTGGGGCCCTTCCACTACGACAAACACTATTTATCAGGCTACAGACACAAGAAACATTAACTTACAAGGATTGTGAAAGTGCATGAAGAGCTTGATGCCCCTTCTGGGGTCTTATTCTGATGGAATTATGATTGACGAATGGCTGAATAAAACTCCTGTCCATAATCCTAGTGTTTTTCGATCTGCATAGGTGCCAAGGCCAAAGTAGGTACTGCATGTTATTTTACGTAATTCAGTGGAGTTTGTAAAGAACATGTGATTTTTATTTGAAAAATTAAACAAATGTGCCCTGTCATTACACACTGCTTTTTATCTGCAAAAAAGTGTGATGGTAACAACTGTCCGGAAAGTGCACACATTCTCAGACTTTAGAACCGTCGCATGGAAATGTCAACAGTCGGATGGAATCTTTTCTACAGGCATTCTGTAGAAAAGATTCACAAATAAACAGGAATTTGCTTCTGCCCGTAGACACGTGTGCGCACCTAGGCTGCATCCACCCTTTAGGCCACAGCGGTTTGACCTCCATGTCCAGGAAGGTTTTGAGGAACTCCTCCGCCTCCATTGGGTTCCCCTTTTCCACCACGAATCTGTCCATCCGCACACGAACCACATCGCACAGACACTCCCTGTGCATGTACACAAGGTCACAGTGAGCACGGGTTTATATCAGTTTTCCCCATCTGCAAAAGTACTCTCAGATTAAATGAATAAACATTTTAGAATGCATGTGAAGAAACCAATGAAAATAAATACAAACCAGACAGACCTGATCTCTTCAGTCCACCGGAATTGCTTCCTGGGCCCCAGCACTCGTTTGCCACTCCTCTCCTCCCCCTCTTCCTCTGACCCACCGTTCTTCTGTTCTCGCTCCTTGCCCTCTCCCACCATCCTGGGACAGACAGATCAAAGAGAGACCAGTTATGTAAGCAGTCTGACAGACACCAACATAAAATCTGCATGATGATTCGAAGTTGCGCATTGGCTATATCAAGTTGTGAAAAAAGATGCAACAGTATTGCGCTTGTGTTGACGATTGTTGCCATGGTGATGTACTTAGCGACCCTGGCCTCTGTGTGGGCTTGGCAGTCATTGTGGTAACGGGAGATCTGTTCTGGCATTACCCTGCCGATCGCCTCCCTCAACCTCAGGAGGGGCTCCTCCTGACAAAAACATGCAAAATACACAGAAACACTTGAAACACTGCTTTCCGTGGTTAGCACTTGAATGAAACACCAAAGCGGATCCATGAGCTGCTCCTTGATGGACAGCGAGGGTGTGTTTTACCTGTGTCAGCAGCAGTTTCTTGGCCCGTTTCAGCAGTGTCTCTCTGCTGCAGGGGAGGAAAGAGGCCAGATGTGTGTAGACCTTAGAACGCACTTGTCCACTGACATCTCTGCACTGCAGCTCAATGCTGAGGGCACAAAGACAACATGCTGAAAATTCTATGTGCGATATACCAGACGAATATATATATATATAATATACCCATCTTCAAGTCAGCTACTAAGATGTTAAATAAGAAATGTACTTGATAGTAAGGCAGAAATGAAACCACAACCACCAACATTTGACCTACTCCAGCAGGATGGTGTTAACCTTTTGGGTGAAGAACTTGAGTTTTGACTCTCCTCCTAACCCCTTAGCTGCCTAAACAAAAGCAACAAATACATCTTCAATCATTAATAATTATGATTCATTTTATAAAGCACTTACAGTAGACATCTTATTTCACATGATGAATCAATCATTTACCAATCAATCACTACATTAATTATGTGATGCGCTACAACACCAGCTAACAGCTTAACACAAAGCCCACTGTCTGATGCCATACCAGGATTAGGTCTTGAATTCTCCTTTCCAGAGCTGGAGACAAACCATCAGGCAGGGGAGCAGGCAGAGGCAGGGGAGCAGGCAGAGGCTGGGGGCCAGAGACAGGTTGTGGATGGGTGGGTGGATTTGCGGCCTGGGGCTTGGACATTAACTCAGAGACAGTGCAAATCTGGTCCTGGGGTTGAGGGACAGGGTCGATGTTCGGCTGGGTTTGGGGTTGAGGTTTTGGGAGAGGGATGATGGTGGTCTGGGGTTTCTGGGCATCACTCTCCAGAGTGAAAGCTGAGGGTTCAACGCAAACACCCACACTAAGTACTGTTGACTCGAGTCCTGGAAACAGAATATACGGTATTATTACACTGCAAGTGTTGCATCTTGTTGTATTACAGTTTACCATTGTGCATTTTCATGGGAATGTGTTGTTGTCAATCAAGTATTGTAAAGTATCAAACCGTGCAATTCCTGATTGGCCAAGGCATTTTCGTTAACATCCTGATTGGCTAAGGTCACTGCTAAAACTCCCGGAGTCTCAGTAGAGGCATCCAATAGAGTATCTAGATCGAGATCAAAGTCCACTGTGCTGGCAGCCTGAAAAAAAGCTCTGTCGTTGGTCGATCCAATCAGGCTCATTAGAGGGTCTGCCATGTTAGTCCCACCCCCAGCAGCATCAGCAGGAACAAAGGGGATTATTGGTAGTATAGTCATGGGAGATCCTGCTTGTATCTGTTCCAGAGTGAGTTTCTGTTGCTCTCTCTCTTTCTGTCTTTTTAGCTTTTCTTTGTCTTTCTGTTTCTGGAACTTTCTAAGCATTTCTGTGACACTCAGAGGGCCAGCAGGCTTCTTTTTCTTCTTTTTTGGTTTCTCTGACATTGTGCTGTCATCTGGTTGAAAACTGGAGAAGAGTGGTTACAGAAAGAGTTAACACATCACCTTGTAAAGATCATCAAATTAAGAGACATTAATGTACAGATTCCGTAGCCATATTATGGCCGTAGAGACAGGATGCCAAAAAATACATGGACGATCAGAGAAGAAAACTGAAAAGGAAACTAAACACCTCGTCTAGGAAAAGTTGAAAAAGAACAACACTTCCTACTCCACTGCTCTAAACATAATTCAATAAGATTTATTTCCTGAAATTTAAAGAAAGTTCCAGGAATCTCACAGTTCTATCTGCTAAGGAGAAAAGTAACATTTTCTTAGGGAAAAAAAAGACAGTAGACCTGGCAGCTGAGCATGCCCGCAGTCACAGAGAGAGCGCGCAGTCACAGAGAGAGGACAACAGACTTTGATTCGCTTAATTCTTAATGGAAATCTATAAGTGTTGTCAGTCAAATTAAGTGCACTACCAATGCATCAATGAATCAGGCAATCAAATGTCTCACTATGCATTTGAGGTTTCCATCTCCGTGAGACCATCCTCTTTTCGCTTTGCTTTCTTTTTCGGCTTCACTTCCCCATCCTTGAATTTGCGTTTCTGGGGGAAAAAAAAAAAGACCTCTGGACACATTTCTAGAATGGAATGGTCTTGCACAGATACCAACATATTCCCTCTATATTCATTTACTTTTCAGTAGAGCCGGCAATGTTGAAAAGCAAGTACACAAGTCCAGGGTGCCATTTGAATTGAGACGCAGCCGTTGAGTTCAGCATACCTTCAGGGACTTTGACTGTTTGTTCTTGGTCACAAAGTCATCATCTGTCTCTGTGTCTGAGGCCTGGCGGAACTGGAGTGGTCCAGAGTTGACATAGAACCCACCCAGCTTGGTGGTCAGGGAGGCTGGGACCAATTCATCATACTAGGGGGGAGGGGGGGGGTGTTAGGGTATACACAAGTATATCCAGCATGGCTGATTATTATGTTTGGACATGAAACAGGCCTATAATGAGCGCAATGTACCGATGCAACTACACACCACCTAAAACACATAGCCCGTTCATTAGCGCTAACCATCTTTAGCACCTGCTGACAATCATTTCACTTTGTTGGAAGCTTTCATTAAATGCCCTGACACTGTCTGAATGTTAAAGACCCCTCCATATATTAATCCATTTGTATTTTTTTTTAAACTTAATTTTGTCTAATGATTTATTTTTTCAGTAAGGATTAGGGGGGAATGTTTTTAAGATGCATAATTTCTCTGAGCCTCCTTTTACTGCAGACAGACCTGACTGGCATACAGGATCCTCTTTGTCAAGGAAAACCCACAGAGGTCTATTATAATCTAAATTGACCTTGTGACATGAGGTTGGCAAAAAGAGCCATCACATCCAAAAAGGCAGAAATGTCAGATTATTTTATTTTTCTTCAATACAGCTCTTAAACAAAAAGGGGAATGTACAGTTTCAGTAGGGATTTTAAAAAATACCTCAAATCAATGGTTTGACAACCTATAATATGCACTGACTGTTGAACGGTTTTAGAAATGTATATAATTGAGAAATAATCTATACAAAACAAAGGCAAATTTACTATTCACCTTTACAGATGGTTAATGTTTCTTCCCATTAGCCACAATGTTACACCGCACGTTTACACAAGACAGATTCAACCACCTGTAATTAACAGTTATGATACACTAGCCAACTGCAACACGTGTAGGAAACACTGCCTTCTATGGTTGGAAGTGGGGTGGGTGGAGGATTGTAAAGACCATGCGAAGGAAGTGTATTCATTCAGCCAATTTGTTTGCTAGTGGAACGTTTTGCAACCAAAACATGAGTTCTATTGGTAATGTCCTTCAAGAAAATCGGTGGAATGAATACATCCATGTCAAATCAGAAACAGGAAAGAGCTTACTGCCTCAGAGTTGTCAATAAAGGAGTCCTCGTTGTCATATCCTTCTCCTATATCAACTAGATCCTGTACACGATCCTTCTTACGCTTACTCCCAGTTTCCTAAGAGAGCGACACAGAGACAGACACACATCCCCAATCCCAAAAACAGACACACAAGCACCGAGAAAACCCCAGACACACACATCCCAAAAACAGAGACAACAGACACCCCCCCCAAATAAACCACATACACACACACACACCTCAAAAACCCAGACACACACACCCCCCCCCCAATAACCCAGAGACAAACAGATACCCCAAAAACCCAGAAACAAACAGACACCCCAAACACAGAAAAATACACAGTTCACAGTAAATCACAGAAAATGCGTCGAAATGCTACGTGACCTAGGGCTTGAATCAAAAACAGTGCAGTGTGCCAGAAACATGGTTCCATTTAGACAGCACACAATGTTTAAATAGTCTTTTAATGCCAAGCTTGTAATAACAAGTAATACCATAAAACCATACTCACATATTTCTCCTCAAATGCCCTGGCAATAGTTTCTAGTTCATCCTTCTCTCTATTCTCCTTCTCGTCAAATGTGCTTGGTACGTCTTTGTCTGAAACACTCTTCTGGAAAAATACTGCATTTTTCAGCCAACAAAATGCATATAAACTAAGCTAGTTTTCTTGTTGATTTGATTGGACAGACTGATCTAATCTAATTAATAAATTGATTGACTTTAGAACATTATGCTGTTACAATATTACACCATTACAATATAAGAGGCTGGAGCAAAAATGTAAAACTATGCATTAACGTTGAATAAACACATAAACAGAGGGTTTGATTACAATGTTAAAATACTGACGTAGGAAAAGTATTTAATTATTGTTCTGTTTTACTGGTCATACCAATTAGGGTTCATCATGTTTTCTAAACCACTAATAAATAGGCCTACGAGAGGGACTTTCTGTTCATAAAAATTTGTGCTGTCAAACGATTAAAATAATCAATCGCGATTAATCGCATAATCTTCTGTAGTTAATCGAGATTAATCGCAATTTTAGAATCTGTTTACATTTTGCCCTTAATACACAATTTTCTGTTTAAAAAGCAGGGCATTATGGTAAAGACATACTTTGTTTTATTACAAACTATAGACAGCGCTTGACTTGGAATTAAATAAATGCAAGTTGTCAACGCCCTTAATTTAGTTTAATATACATACAATGTCAGTCCATAACTGACCACAATAACCGACTGCATCTAAATGTAGCCCATGTAAATGTAAATAGAATGTTGCCATCTAATATTGTTTTCTTGATTAACGGTATCTGCTACGTTAGGCTACTGTATAAAACAATCAGCCCCTCTTATCTGGTCAGCTACATGGTGTGCAGGCATTTTTTAACCCATTGAATCACACCTAAGCTGGTCAAGGTATTGTCCTTTGATGTTTAGGTTGAAATGTGGTTAGAATGGGGTTCATTTGGGTGCCTGTAAACATTAGATTTCCTGAAAGATGTTAGCCACAACCAAATACTTAAAGTATCTCTATTACATTTTTCCCAAATTCAGCCAAATGCATGAGGTAGGCTACTTGAAAAAACATGAAAGATGTTATATACAAACATTAAATCAGGGTACATCTGTACAGTAATTCATGCAGAGCAGAGTTGTTTGCTAATTCCACCATGAGAATATGCTTTGGTGGAAACATTAAAGCTTAGATTAGCAAAAAAAATGTAATAACAACTTATCATGCTACAAGCCAAGTGTTAACCATGGCTACCATTCCTGTTTGATGGGTTTTTATAGTGAGACTGGGGTGCGGGACGCAAGAAGAGATTCCCATTTCCTCACATCCATGGCACAAACGGATGTGTAGCCTACTATAGCGTTTGTAGGCTGTTGTTGTTAAACTAGTACAGAGTAAACACGATTCACGACATGAATTCCAACTCTCCAATGATATACTGTATTGAAAAATGCCTGTGAAGAGCTCAGATCTAGTCAGCCGCCAGTAAAGTGACTGGTAAACAATAAATGCGTGATTGTAGCGCGATCCTATCAGCTCCCGCTAAAGACAAGCTCTTCCTGGATGGCGCCGAGGCTCAAAAATTAAAAATGCGTTAACGGCGACAAAAAAATTCACGGCGTAAAGTATTTTAAATTAATCGCACGCGTTAACTTTGACAGTTCTAATAAAAATACATGAATATATAAAAACATTATTTTTCATATATTCAGTTGATTAGGAGTGCTTGAAGACAATGTCGCTAAGTCTAACTGCATTTCTTTCTCACCTTTTTGTTAACAAGTTCTGGGTAGTAGAACTCAGGACAACTATGTTGGTCGGGTTCAAACAGCGTCAGGACAAAGCGCTCCGTGTTGGCCGGTTGTTTAGTTGGACTGCCTTGGAATGACAAGGCCTCAACAGGTGTAGCAGTGACTGCCGCGTCTTTAGGGGCTAACACAGGTTTAACCACCACGATTGACTGCAGGGGGACATTACTGGACAGAGTGGTCAACTGAACTCTTCGCGGTTCGGCCATGGCAACAATCATTAGACTTTAAGAACCCCCACAACGCTCTGAACTAACTTCAGTTGACACTCTTCCCTGGACCTTAATCAACAGCAGCAGGTGTTCCTCATGCATTTCCCCTTGATCTATTCATTAGTCGGATTCTTCAGTAAAACGATTATCTCTGTTGCAAAATTGTTTTGCTATGAAAAACATTTGACCTCTTAGTCATGGGGTTATATTCATTTAACCTTACTGCAACAAAGGAAATACAAATGTGCCATTTTAGCAGCAGGGAACGTTGTTTTTTCTTTAACCTATTATAGGGATGTATTTTCTAAATAATTCTGGTGCATAATCATCTTCAGTTTTTTTTTTACAGTTGCAAATATAAGTAAATGGAGGTTTACTTACCTGGATTTGTCCAATAGAAACAGTAAAAAAAATCCCTTTGCAACAGAATCAGCAGAATTTATAAAATGTTTTGCAATAAAATCTGGGGTGTATTCACTCTGCCAAATTAAACACTCGTTGCAAAATGTTTACTCAAACAGAGGTTATATTAGACACCTTCAGGTAAAGCCTTCCCTGTTTTGTCAAACAGAACAAAACAGGGACAGAACATTTTTCCAAAGGAAAGTTTGATGACTTGAATACACCCCTATTTAATTAGTCAAAAAGGAACAGAGTGTGTTGTATTTGTTTTTCTTGGGCACGACACTTTGGAGTGGCTGACAGCATGCCGATGTAACATATTCGTAATATACCACAAATCCCCAAAATCCCTTATTGCTATTATAAATCGGTCACCAATGCAAATAAACAGTAAATGTTTTGCAGATTGACTGACTTAATCCACTTTGGCTTGGCTAATTATAACTCACTAGCTGCCTAATGTTTTTGTTTGAAAAATTAATTAAAATCAGTACTAGCTTTGAGTGTCACTGATGTTTTGAAAACACTATTTAAGAAATTGCCTACCCTGTGTGAATGGACACAGAGATGGAAGAATACAGTGCTAATGAAATGGGCTCATGTAGTTAGGACAACTGGTAACTATTCAAAACTTTGTGTTATGACCTCTCTGGCCCTCATAGTGAGGATACTGGCTACGATTCAACATTTTGTGTAAGGATCTTCCTGTCCCCAATTTGCTCCTGTGGCATCACCCAAGTAGGTGTAACTCAGACCTAGATGGCAAACAGTGTTTGCCTGCTTGCTATTTTCCACCATTGCTACGCCCACAGCTATACTATAGGTATGCTCCACAAGCAGTGGACTGATGTTTTCCGCCAAAAAAGTCATTCACATCTCATGCGAGATAGCACCAGTTATATGCAAGCTATCCAACCTTGGCAGGGCCGCTTTTATAATTCTGGCGGTTGCCACAATCCAGAGGACTGCCACCGGCGGTATAGTCAAGCCATAATCATTTGTTCATTTGAAAGCAGCAAGGAATATCTGCAATCTCAAATTTGATCTGCTAAAGATTGCCTGCCAGGAGAATAAGTTGTTTGTAATTTCATTGATTCAGTTTCCCAATTTATAAAATCAAGAAATAAATTAAACACCAAGGATCAGCCACAGAAATTTAAAATAAATAAAATGATTTTAAAACTGGGGATTCAGACACTTCTAGGTCAAACTACACTTATCCATAGATCTTGAAAAGATAAGTCTTTAGTGGACACTTAAAGGTTTAGACTGAGTCTGCGTCTCTCAATTTAAACAGCAGATCATTCCACAGAAGTGGAGCACTGTGGGAAAAAGCCATCCCTCCAGCAGTTTGTTTAGAAATTCTAGGTATTGTTGCGATCCTGGACTATGAAAGTTCTAGATTGTTCTGAGGGCTGGACTTACCTGGGAGGGGGGGACATCCTGCTGCTGAGTAGCGCTCTGGGTGGCTGGTTGGCCACAGGGGGGTGGTACCTTGGGGTTCCTGGGTAGGAGCCTTTATTAAGGGGAGTTTTAGCAGGGGTTAGTTAGTTTGGGGCCTTTCAGGGGGAAGCCCCTGTGAAATAGAAATCCTGTATTAGCATCTTTCTGAGTTCTGTTCTAGTGTGCAGGTATTCTTAGATTGGTTTGGCATAGGCAGTAGCCGATAGGTGCCAGTTATAATTACCAATTAAATTGATTGAGAACCACTCCTGTGCCTCCGACTCATTCTGTCCATAGAGGACGTTACAGTATAAAGGCACCGTATAAAGGCACCTGCACATGGGCCGCGGTGCGGGTGAAGGTTCAATTGGAGTAGGGCCATGGGCGGCAAAATGCAAGCAATTTCGCGAGCTGCGCTGTGGTCGATACCGTGCACGCTTGCTCGCGGGTCGAGGCGCCCAAAGTTGAAATTTGTTGAACTCTTTGAGTGCTTGCCGCCCATGTCGACCAATGAACAGTGTTCACCTTGTCAAACAAACAAACACTCATTTATTGACAACACCGATATATGAGAGGAAATAGATAATAAATTGTTGTCGGATATCCCAGAATGATATAATTTCACTTTGCACTCTACTTGTAACGGATTACAAATTAAAAGTAACTTTAATCCATTAAGTTACCAACTAAAATATTGTAATCGGATTACAGATGCTTTTGAAAAAGTGTATGATTTGGATCACTTCAACTGAAAAAGAATAGGTGTGCGAAATACTAATAATGACACGTTGCATGTTTGATTTTTTTACATAATGTTTTAAAAACAATGTTATTTGAACCCAAATAACAATTGCGCGTCTCAGTTGTGTGTGATCATAACGCGCGCAAAGGTGGCCGCGCATAACCAGATTAGTGACCGAAGAAGCGCTACTTTAAATTTCTCCGGTTTTGTTTGGTTGAATGGCTGGTAAAAACAGAGTATATCTATGATAATATTAGCCGACCCATATAAAATGTGTTTTAGTTATCTACTGTCGACGCATCTTTCTCAGAACAATGATTGGCCTACCTTTTTCACACAGGAATTGTTTAGAAGATTAGGCAACTATTATAGCTGTAACAGATAAAACATTATATAGAATTCATCACTATATTTGTGGAGAAAGGATGATGATTTGCATTTGATGCAACCACCTCAGCTCCATGTGCCTTAATAAGGAGGACTTAATCTTGTGATCTTAGCATTCGTGTGGGAATGTATTGGTTGACCAAATCAGAGAGGTAAGTACGAGCAAGTCCCTGTTGTGCTTTGTAGGTTAACAATAAAACTTTTAAATGAGCCCTAGTCTTAACAGGCAGCCAGTGTAAAGAGACTACACTGGGGTAATGTGATAATTTTTTTTAGTTCTAGTTACGATCCAACAGCTGTCTTTGGCACTAATTGAAGTTTATTTATTGTCTTATCAGGGTAACTGGAGAGATGAGCATTGTAATAGTCTAATTTTGAAGAAACAAAAGCATGGATTAGCTTTTCTGCATCATTTTTTGATAAAAATTTCAGATTTTTTAAATGTTCCGATGACGGAAAAAAGCTGCTCCTGATCAACTGTATTTTATGTTCATCAAAAGAGAGATCAGGGTCTAGGCGAATGCAGAGGTCTCTCAGAGGTTTTTGGGATGTGACCGTGTAACTGTCAAGAAACTCCAACAAACATTAAAACATTCTGTTTCAGTATTGAAACTATCTGCTGGTTTTTATATTTCTAAAAGTTGCCTTTAAGAGAATACGAGTGTTTGGAAAGGGAGAATGCATTATTAAATTATATTTGAACAATAAATGCATTATTTGAAAAAAAAAAATTATGTAACCCCAGACTGATTAACTTACCCCTCTGCTGGGGTAAATTGAGCCACAGGACCGCTTTTTTTTTAGCAATCATATTTTCAAGGCCCTTTTGTCGTTGGTGCATTTTCGTCTTTTCACCTGACAGGGGACGTCCTGAAATAAGGGTAATGGAGAAGTTTTATTTCTGTCTCTTTTCATCCAGCTGCAGCCCCGCAGACATGGCTGGCTAAAAAATACTCTATACACAATACTATTAATCATGGGATTGTCACTAGTGAACTATTAATGGCATCTTTACTTAGTTGAGGCCTTAGTTATTCTGAAAAAAAATCAGAATATTTGTGAATTAAACTGTCGAAGTGTCATGTGTTTTTAGAATATATCAATCTATTTAACACTATAACAGCATAACGCCTACGCCAATTGGCGTTTGGGTTTGTAATTAAAATAAAACTGCCATTTTGAAAGCCACCTCCTTCCATGACTTTTCCTAAATAGGCGTATATTACATTGTTCCATTGTCAGAATTCTAAACTGACGAACAGGAAAGTATTTAGAGGCTATTTACCTGTATTTTTCACCCTGTGTTGCGTTTTCCGACTTAATCCGCCAACAGCCCACGCCACTTAGCCTTGGTACCCAAAAGGTACCCAGGCGCTAATCGCCCCTAACTGAATGCATGACGTTAATGGATGATTGCAAGATACTCCCAGATGAATGAAAACTTAATTAGGCTATTATTGAAACATAATACAAATGATATAGGCTACTTATCACATGGGTTACCGTTTTTCAATAGGAGATTCATATTATTGTGCAGGCTAATTCATCAAATGTAAATTGGAAATGTAAATCTACATTATTTTAGGAGGAAAGAGAAACTAAATCGCACACACATCCTATGGTCTCTCTGAAAGTTCTCTGCTTATTTTACTGAAGATTAATCTTCTACAAATGTATTAGGCTAAATAATTATTCACAAAACGAAATTCCTAGGATGTCTAGTCTTTTTCTAATAACTCCTCTCGGTTTTTCGATAACTTATTCATGTCACCTATAGAAAGATCTTATATGCCAATAATCTAGGAGCCTAGAGCTATGCATTGGCATTGAAATCAACGGGATAGCCCCACTACAACCCGCGGGAGAGACCTGCAAAGACGCCCAGTTCACAGCCTATTCATTTCGGACCTCGTCTTTTTCTAATGGCTCCTCTCGGTTTTTCTATAACTTATTCATGTCACCTATAGAAATATATTATATGCCAGTAATTTAGGTGCCTAGAGCTATGCATTCGTGTTGAAATCAACTCGATAGCCCCAATACAACCCGCGGGAGAGACCTGTAAAAATGCACCGTTCACAGCCTATTAATTTATGTTTTTGACAATGTAAATGTAAGTTAGAAATAAAAAGTATAGTCCCTTAAAGAACTTTTGTTCAGGGCAGCAGAGGTTCAGCATTATAATGTTAGATCACAGTTGATTGATATATGACAGTAATATGTCTGCTGGTAGTGTTTCACCTGTTTCATGTATTATGTTGTGTTGGGTAGTATTATAAATATAAGCATGCTCATTCTAATAATTCTCCCTCTGTTTCATGTATTATGTTGTGTTGGATAGTATTGTAAATATAAGCAGGCTCATTCTAATCATTCTCCCTCTGTTCTTGATTTAGGTGTGGTGAATCTCAACAAGATGCCCTAGGCTGTAAGGGAAAAAATGTGTGTCCCATTTGCAGAGTGTTTTTTTAAAGACTGTGTGGGATACTCCAGTAATGGGAAGCGTGGGGTTCTCCAGGGATATTTTACGGACCCCTGATTTCCTGGACAGTGCCCAGAATGTCAATTTTAGGGCAGGAGAATGGACTGTGTATTAGGCTTTTTTATCATTTATTTATACAAAGTTGTCTCATTGCGATAAAATCTTTTGTCAGTGCACATTAAAACATTTTAAGAGTTGATTTGGTGTTGAGCTTGAATGCTTGTGAAATTGTTTTCTTGATAATTTTGGCATATTTATGCAAATAATATAATCATTATCAATGTACAACAAAAAATTAGTATGGACTTTTAAGAGTTATGAGTTAGGATGGTATTGTGAAACAACATTGTTTTGGTGTCTAGCTTAAACTGTTGATAAGAGATATTGATTGGTAAGCTAATACTAGTAATTTCAATGTAATATTCCTAATCAGTAACATTACAGAATGTTTAGTTGAGATACAGTTTGTTTTATGACTGTCTGAAGCGATTCTAGATATTGTTAGTGGGTTGAGTAATACTATTTACTGTAGCTATGCGAATGTATTCTAAATCATATTGTTATAATTTAGATATAGGTTTTACATTTACTGTTTTTAATTGTATTATGTGTAATTAGGGCTGCACGATTTGGATAAAATAATGAATCGCAATTTCTTTGACAAATATTGGGTTGATTTGAGATTTTCAAACATGGATGTAAACAGCGTACATTAATACTCTTCCTTCATGAACAAGCAGGGTATATCTGCAGACCGCAATTCGGGGGCATAACTTAATATGGGGGTTCCTTAATATTAAGTTACGCCCATTGATGGTTTCCATTGGTGTGGTGTTTTTGATTGATGCGTTTATGAAGGAAGAATTACATAGTCAATGATGAAGATTTTGGTAAATGCTTCCATATGACAACCTCTAGCTATATAATCAGGGATAGTTTACGTGTTCACTAAGACCGCTTATCTACTAAATTCTTCGAATCTGAGATTCGAATAGCTTGCCAGTGACAGAACACAGAAAACATGACAACCCTTATAACTACGTTAAAAGATAACTAGCTACGCGACAAGGTAGGCTACTTGTTAGCCAGCTCTAGTCAATTAGGGTACGTTATAACTAGCTAAAGATGCATGATGCACCTGTCACTATATGCAAGCAGGCAAGATCCATTTATTTTTTAGCTTCATATACACTATGTTGTCATTATTTAGAAATGTATACATAATAATAATTTGTCATGGCCATCTTTTATGCAGTGGTGTAAAAAGTAGACGTATTTGGCTGTGTTCACCAGTTTTGGGAAGTTGCTGAGCATGAGCTAAATTACCTAAACAGAGTTCATAACTAACCAATGACCTTAATTGATCATTTACACTCTTCCTTTTTATTTTATTGATCACTGGTTAGTTTTGAACTCCCTTTACCTGGTTACTTAAATCTTAATTAGATACTTCCCTAAAGTGGTGTACACAGCTGAATCCAGTTGAGTACTTTCACTTTGTGCTTTGTACACCTGTATTTCTATGTGATTGTTGTGATCTTTCATTTCAATTGCCAAGATGCGTTGTTGACCTGGGGGATGCTGTTGTTTGAGTAAAGGCCAACACGGGCCTCTCCTGAGACCGGGTACAAGTCCTCACCCCTGAATGATGTGGAAATACAGGGTGCTGTGCAGATGCTCTGAGAGGCCTCAAAGAACAAGAAGCTCTCTCCCTATTCATGTTTTTGTTTAATAATTTTGAAGACACTGAAACATTCATGGATGGAATAGACAAAAGAGGACTTAGTGATGATTTTGAGCTTCTTTGTTAATTATTTTTGTTGATGAGGATACCTATTAGCTGTCTTTAAACCATCAACTAATGCTGGTTTCCATGCAACAAAAATTACAAGATCCAGAAAACACAATATACAGCTCAGGAAAAAATTAAGAGATCACTGCACCTTTTTCTTTCCTTTCCAAAAAAGTCGAAAAGCAAGGTTTTGAGTGAGGAACAGATGGGTTAAAATTAAGAGACCACTCCAAATTGAACGCATCTGTTCTTCACTCAAACTTTCCTTTTCAACTTTTTTGTAAAGGAAAGAAAAAGATGCAGTGGTCTCTTAATTTCTTCCAGAGCTGTAGTTTGATGAGACAATGAGACAAGAAACATCAGTTGTTAAGCAAGAGTAAACTGGACAGTGTTTTGGAAGAATTCACCTGGCCATACAACATGATAGGATGAAACCAATGTCTACAAAATCTGGGCAAAGCTGAATACACAGTACATGAAGAATACACAGTGTTGTAATGTAATTTTTTGAATATTTGATCGGGTGATTAAATGTTCAATTGTCTAACTGGCACATCATTTATTTTGTATTTTTAGGTTATGCCATTACCTTCATGCTTTTGGACTACATTAATTGACTTTCAGTAATGTCTGTTGTGCTCTTTTGGACCTGTTCTACTTGTAACACATGTTGTTGAATCAACTTTTAGGATAAGGGTTAAATTAGACCTCAGATAATCAATTCCAAGACATGTAACACTTATATTCCTCCCAACAATGTTTTAAGTCCATAACCACGTCATTACTCTAGAATTAAAAATGTGCTTGTTCCAGGCACCCCCGGAAAAATTTATATTTCTGTAAACAGATGTTGACCTGACCTCTTCATGATGCAAATTGAAACTTGCCACCTTTCTGCAACAGGCTATAGAAAATTCAACACTTCCAGTTACCAATTTCAACTTTCTAGAACAATGCTGTTAAATTGAACAGTGCAAGTCAAAGGAAGGAGAAACCATTACAATGATTTGTATGAAAACTGGTCAGATCTACACAGCAGAACCCACAGATCTCGGCAAAGGATAGCAAAGGACCAGAACAGTTTAGCTGACACTGAAGTTGTTGCTCACAGGTCCAGCGCACACTGTACCTTACACAGCATGTTCACATTTGTGTAATATGTTGAATCTATGAAAAATGCATAAATGGTAATCCTGTACAAGCTTGTGCAAAAGAGAGGCCTGTTTCGCTTTGCAACATGTAGAGCTCAGATCAACTATATTGTAACTGCAATAAGCAGCATTCTCAACCATCAACCTCCTAATGATGGCCCTCTACCGTATCACATATAACCAAGCAATGGCTACTCAAAGAAAAACTGACCATGGCAGGCATAGTGAGTATGACTGTGCATCTGTATGTATGCATGTGTCTGTATTATCACTGCACTCAGCAGCTTTCTAAACCACCAGTGTCTCATTCTTGACTGTAACCAAAACAGTTAAAACTATTTTAAGAGGCACTTCAGTCTTCAAATTAATATATTTCAGTTGTATGTAATCAAACAGTTTTAATCCTGAAACAAAATACAATTAAATGGTATTGGAAAATACCATTTAATTTTACATAATTCAAAGTTCAAAAGGTTTATTTGTTAATTCCCCTAATGGGATTCTTCGGGGCTTTTTTTCCTTACTCAGGACATATTGAGGATACAAAATCAATTGAGTTTGCTTCTGTTGCAATTTGTCCTAGGTTGACCCCGATTTTGGCTTAAAATTACTGGACTAGAAGAGATTAGGAAAAGTCCATTATCTTTAAGATCACACTGTTTCCCATTGTTATCGCTCTGCAGAATGATAATGCACTTCCCCATGTGGCAAGCGTCTGTATAAATTCTGGAAACTGAAAATATACCAGTTCTTCCAATGCCTGCGTACTTACTAGACATTTCATCCATGGGCATGATAGGGATACTGTGGATAATAGGTAGGCTATATGTCCAAAAGATGCCTGCATTCCCATTCATGTGAAATCCAGAGATTGAGTCCCGATAACTTTATATAAACTGACTGATTGTCTTATATGGACCGTAACAGTGTATTTTTGTAAAGTACTTTTAAAAAATAAACACAATATTAAAAATGTTGTAAGCATTTAGTCACAAATGTTGTCAATGTCCATGCAAAAATATTTACCAGACGCTTTTATTATGGTAAAGAAAACTATAATTAGGGCGTTGACCTTGCCAGTTTTCGTCAACAGGGGTTAATTGAGGGTCAAGCAGGAAGTGGACCATATTCAGAAAGTGGTCTGTTGTCTTAGGGTTAGCGAGCGTCTCACCTGGTCCTCGGTAAGCCCTTTGGTTTCCTGACGATGGTAGCATTCAGTAACTTATTTTTCTGGGTGCGGTAATTTATATTGCGGCTTGGTAGTCAGTAGGCCTAATGAAGCTTGTACCGGAGCTGAACATGAGGTCTACCCGCCGTTCCCACCGTTACAGTCTATACAACATTTGCGTACTGTCCTTTTTCTTTTTTTTGTTGTGTTCTACTTTTAACCGAGCAGGCGGGAATATGACCGCAATTCATACCAGTCCCTCTGCTTCGTCACAATTAAAACTCAGCGGGAGAACCCGCCGACATCACCACAATGTTAGGCATAAAATCCAACAGGAGTCCCATCACAGGCCGCTTACAGAGGTGCAGAAGGCCGACCAGAACTTGCAGTACATGTTAAGTTTGTATAAAAGCGCCGCGGACCCTGATGGGAGGCCCAAACAACATCGAAAGTTCGGCTCGAACACAGTGCGTCTGCTGCGACCTAGCACAACTAAAATGCGATCTCTGACAGCATCTACAGGTAAGGCTAAACACTCATACGACCTATTTATTGGATCGTTAGTTAGGTGACTGATAATGATAAACGTGTAATAGTATAATGAAATACGTGTAATACTGTTTGTTGACTAGTGATCTGCAAATCATGAGCGATTCGTTGTTTTTTAACGAATATTTCCGGTGAACTAGGTGTGCTGAATCAGGTTAGGGTTTCGTTCAAGATTCGTTCAAGTCAATCATTTTTGCCCCAGAGGAAATCACAGATTTAGGCAGCTGTGAAGTCGGAATGAAAAAACTGCTTAACAGTTGTCAGATGTCACAATGCCCTGAATAACTATAAATTCAAAAATAATTGTGGAAGCAAATATTTATGCCCCTTCTTACAGGGGTTTTTCCTACTCAAAATTAGGCAAAGGTGGTACCCCAACCCGCTCCCCCGCGCTCTATGGGATGCCCCTTTGATATACTTTATATAACATCTGGCTACACACTTGAAAAAGACAACTAGTATAGTGTTAAATCTGCCCTGTTTTCCATGTCCACTTGAGCAGCTAATGCATGCTACAATGTCCTCCCTAATAGCAACTAAAACGCAAGCAATATATTCATTCTTTACATACACTCATCGGCCGCTATATTAGATACACCTTTTCAACTTACTCGTTAACGCAAATATCTAATCAGCCAATGATGTGGCAGCAACTCAATGCATTTAGGCATGTAGACTTGGTTAAGACGATCTGCTGAATTTCAATCCAAGCATCAGAATGGGGAAAGTGTTTTAAGTGACTTTCAATGTGGCATGGTTGTTGGTGCCAGACAGGCTGATCTGAGTGTTTCAGAAAGTGCTGATCTACTGGGATTTTCCTGCACAGCCATCTATAGGGTTTATAGAGAATGGTCAGAAAAAGAGAAAATATCCAGTGAGCATTTTCTCTGGGCGAAAATGCCTTAATAATGTCAGAGGAGAATGGCCAGACTGGTTCGAGCCGATAGAAAGGCAACAGAAACTCAAATGACCAGTCGTTACAACCAAGGTTTGCAGAAGAACATCTCTGAACGCACAACATGTTGAACCTTGAAGCAGATGGGCTACAGCAGCAGCAGACCACACCAGGTGCCACTACTGTCTGCTAAGAAAAGGAAGCTGAGGCTGCAATAAGTACGGGCCCCCCTGAAATTGCCCAACAGAAGGTTCGAAAAATGTTGCCTGGTCTGATGAGTCTCGATTTCTGCTGTCTGTGTCATTTAGATGTTAGGGTCAGAAATTTTCAATTGTAAACAGCATGAAAGCATGGATCTATCCTGCCTTGTATCAGCAGTTCAGGCTGGTGGTGGTATTGTAATGATGAGGGGGATATTTTCTTGGCAAACTTTGGGCCCCTTAGTACCAATTGAGCATCGTTTAAACGCCACATCCAACCTGAGTATTTTTGCTGACCATGTCCATCCCTTTATGACCACAGTGTACCCATCTTCTAATGGCTACAGTACTTCCAGCAGGATAATACGCCATGTCACATAGCTCACATCTCAAACTGGTTTCTTGAACATGACAAAGAGTTCACTGTTCACTGTGGAGTTCACTCAAATGGTCTCCACAGTCACCAGATTTCAATCCAGTAGAGCACTTTGGGATGTGGTGGAATGGGAGATTGGCATCATGGATGTGCAACCGAAAAATCTGCAGCAACTGCGTGGTGCTATAATGTCAGTATGGACCAAAATCTCTGAGGAATGTTTCCAGCACCTTGTTATATCTATGCCACGAAGAATTAAGGCATTTCTGAGGGCAATAATGGGTCCAGCCCGGTACTAGCAAGGTGTGCCTAAAGTGGCTGGTGAGTGTATATATTTATTCTTTACATATTAATTAACATGTTAAATATTTTTACATATGTATGTTTTTACCCTGTTGTGTTTTTGTTCTCTGCCTGTCGTTGACATTTTATGGGATTTAAGCATATCCAGCCTATAGTATCTGCTTGGCTGTTTAATAAGCCCCCAAACACATTGGCTTCACAATGCTTCTAGCATACAGAGCATATCATTGCCTCTTTGTTATGTCTGAGCCACCCAAAATCATGTAGCCATTGAGGCTCTGCACCTTGCGCTGATTCAGCGTCTCCTCGTTCATACATTTATTTTGTTAGTGTCTTAAATATGGTAATTGTATATTTTTTGTGCTGTATATTGCATATATATTTTTGGTGACAGTACATATCTGTAATGGTAAGTTCTGTCTGTTTCTCATTGTTTCACATTCAGCCATGCCACTCACCCCTTTTTAGTAGGCCCTTGTCCAGTGTGCGCGATCTTGGGTGGTTGTGTTCTCCTCCTCACCCACGAGCCGTTGGAGGGGGCGTAACAATATCCTAGTCACATCAACTTTTCACCAGTCATCTTCATTTGTCTCGCAATAAAAATCTAATTCTAGGCTACTAGAAGTCATCTGAAATGTTAAAAATGTTATGTGCATTGGATGTAGTTTAGGGGTTATGTTTCATTTATATATTTTGACATGCTTGGGTGTAAAAAAAAAAAAAAAAAAAATCTAGGATCCGCTTGTTTTTCTAACATTACTCACCTCTGCGATGTGAGGACCAGTGTGGTCCTGTATGCAAGGTTGCCAGATTTTATTGACAGTTAACTGCAAAATGGCCTGCAAACTCCACAAAAACCTCCCTATCTGGCAACCCTGCCAATATGGAAAAATGTCACTGAGGTATTTCGCTGGTTTCTTATGAGAGCAAAATCATGTTTCGCCATGCCGACACAGAGACTGTGTCCGATTTTGGGAAGGCGATTGTCTGAGGTTTTTCCGGAAAAAATCTGTCTTGGAGGTCTTCATCTGATCAGAGATGTATATCCCAGCTGAACTATCTGTGAAATTTCTATCCAAAACACCCACGGGTTCCAACAGTTTTTGTAAAATCACTTCCCCGTCCGATTATTATCCAAGGTCGGCCATATTCGATGCAGAAATATGCCGGACATGGCGGTTAATCGGATCTAAATTTGTGCCGAAAAAATGGACTACCGTTCAAACTTTTGGGGTCACTAAAATAATATCAAATTGATCAGAAATACAGTGTAGACACGGTATGTTGTAAATGACTATTGTAGCTGAAAGTGAAGGTGTCCTGTGGTATCTGGCACCAAGACATTAGCAGCAGATCCTTAAGTCCTGTAAGTTGTGAGGTGGAGCCACCGTGGATTGGACTTGTTGGTCCAGTACATCCCACAGATACTCAATCAGATTGACATCTGGGGAATTTGAAGGCCAGAGCGACACCTTGAACTCTCCATCATGTTCCTCAAACCATTCCCGAACAATATGTGCAGTGTGGGAGGGCGCATAATCCTTCTGAAAGAGGCCACTACCATCAGGGAATACCATTGCCATGAAGGGGTGTACCTGGTCTGCATCGATGTTTAGGTAGGTGGCACGTGTCAAATTGACATCCACATAGGGCTGCATGATATGGACAAAAATCATATTGCGTTTTTGTTTTTATTTTTTTGCTAGACATTGACTTTGTGATTGCAATTTTGACTTGCGATATAAACAATTAATTTGTCCTTTTGATGTGGTTTAAACCACATATTTGGCTAAATAATGTGATTGGCTCTGTTATTTCTTTCTCTCGGTGAGCTCTTCTAATATGGAGTTATGCTTACAAAAGAAGGGGTTATTGACAATGCTGGCTACAGTAGCTCGTTTGCCCCGTTGTCCAGCAAGGCCACGAGCAGGAGCTTCCTCAATTTAGGTTTCGTTGTAGTAGATGAAATGAAAACTTTGAAATCATGCAGGCTATTTATTTTCCACAAAAATGTCTCTCAAATATTTAACCAATAATATTTGGCCTCCTCAGATTTTTAGCATGAGTCCTAAACTTTAATCTTGTAGGCTACTACAAATAGTGAGCTGTTAAATCTTTTCTTGCAATCCCATAAACACGTAGTTGAAAGCTACATATTAGCTCTTCTTTGGTGATACATCAACTTGAGTTTCTGATACCTGACGGAAAAGAACAGCACAAATTGGAAAAAGTCAACTCATGCGACACCTGCCGTACCGCATCCAAATCTCGGCCGAGTGCGGTAGATTAGCCCCAGCGGTGCAGATTTTCTATTGCAATGAATGGACTTTCGCTGGAATGCATAAAGTTTGCCTTACCTGGTGTGAACGAGACTTTACAGTTTTTGCGTATTGCATTAGTTTGTGACATCTCTCTGGTACCCGAAATATTCCCAAACAACAGAGGATGAATTATATTTCGGCACCAAATCACCCCTAGTCTCCATCACATTGTCCTCTGGGTTCATTTTCTTAATCGATCCTCTTTCTCGCTAACAACACGCCCTATTCTGCACTATTCTTTCGCAGTACTCTCTATGCTGCGTCTTCGAGGTTTCTGACTGAACTTACTGTAGAATTTGCTGTTCAGAATGCCTGCACAGCTAATATAGCATCCCCCCAACCCGCACTTGTTACTATTTTTTATTGGATTGTGGCTGTTTCGTTAGTTTTGGGGCCATCATGGAATTAGGACATTTCAAGAATACAATAGTCATCCGATCATTTTCATCTATTTTTCCCTATTGGAGAGAGTTTAAGTCACTTAATAAATTGGGACGAGTGAGGCGTGATCAGAACAATGTATAGTTTGACCTTTTCGAGACATACATCTTGACATTTGAATTGTAAAGGTTTGTCTTAAAATTGTAAAACATTGGGGAAGACATGTTGTAAGAGCACTTCTAGATATATTTTGACGGACACGGTTTGCTCGCCAGGCTCTAACCTTTTTAATAATAATCTCAATTATTATTCTTAAGTAGGCAAATGGATTCTAAAATCAAGTCAAATAAATTGTGCACAAATACTAATATGATTATAGTGAGGATATAATACTTATTTTGAGTGTAAAACTAAAAAACTAAAATCGCAGCTTTGTGTGGTTTCGAAATCGCACATGTTCAAATCATATTTTTTTTATTTCGATTAATCGTGCAGCCCTACATCCACATGAAAACCCAGGCCAGGGGTTCCGAACAGAACAGTGCCCAGAGCATTGCACTCCTCCAGCTTGTCATCTTCCCACCCTGCATCCTGGTGCCATCACTTCCTCAGATAAATGGCACCCATGTACACAGCCGTCCACGTGATGTAAAAGAAAGCTGGACTCATCAGACCAGGCGACCTTCTTCCACTGTTCCAAGGTCCATTTCTGATGCTCGCGTGTCATTGTGGACGCTTTTTGACAGGGGTCATCGTGGGCACTCTGACCGATCTGCGGCTACGCAGCCCCATACGCCGCAGGGTGCGATGTAGTGTGTGTTCCTCCCGTAAGCCTTATTAAAATTTTCTGTTGCTTGTGCCTCAGTAGACCTTTTGTGGGTTCGGACCAGATGGGATAGCCTTCGTTGCTCTCGTGCATCACCCTGTTGCCGGTTTGTCCCTTCTCAGACCACTGTCATTAGGTACTAACCACTGCTGACCCCCTGAGCACCCCACAAGCCTTGCCGTTTCAGTGACGCTCCGACCCAATCGTCTAGCTATAGCAATTTGACAATTGTCGAAGACGCTCAGGTCCTAACTCCTGCCCATTTCTCTTGTATCCAACAAGTTGACTACGAGAACAGATTGTTCGCTTTCCATCTGATCTAACCAGACCTTGACGTGGCATTTTTAGGAGATGATCAATGTTATTCCTTTCACCTGTGAACGGTCATAATGTTTTGGTAGTCATAATCAGTATATATACTTATAATAAAAAATAGCATTTGAGAAATACTCACTAGGGTGTGTTGAATCCACTTAGTGTATAATCAGGGGGCAATACTGATGGTGTACGCTGCTGGTCAAAAGTTTTAGAACACCTATATTTTTACAGTTTTTATTAAAATTCACATGGTTTAATTTATTCATTTACTCTGAAATTAAAGTATAGGACAAAAAAAACATTTGGAGACAAAGAAATCATGCAATTGTTTTGTTTCACAAAATTATATCTAAAAGTTTTACTCATCAAAATAGTGACCTTTTGCAGATATAACAGATGAACACATTTTTTTTCTACAGTGAAAATCAATTATTGTTTGGAAAGTTTTTCCCAACACTGTTGCGGAAGTTCCCACAAATGTTTCACTTGTAGGTTTCTTTGCTTTCTGCACAGTTCACCCAAACCAGCTCAATGGGTTTTAAGTTTGGGGATTGTCCTGACCCATCCTGTGATTTGAAGGCTACCGTCTTGTTCTTCTTAGTTGTAACATAGTCTGGGGGTATGTTGTAGGATGAACCCCTGACCAACTTAGGCTTACACCAAAGGGTATTGCATGATGCTGCCAAATGCTCTGGTAGCCATTTTGGTTCAGGGTGCCACTCTGTGCAGACTCTGGATCCAGCAAAAGAGCCCCAGACCATCACGCTTCCTCCTCCATGTTTGAGAGTTGGTGTGACACTGAGTAACGATTTTTTCACCTATTCAATGGCACACAAATCCTGGGTGATGAACCGAAGATTTCACATTTTCCATAAGACCTTCTAGTCTTCAGTAGTCGTCTGGCAGTGCGTTATGGCCCAGGCAAGCTTCTTTTTTTGCCATCTTAGTAATTGCTTTCTTACTGCCACTCAACCTTTCAAACCTGCAGCTCGAAACCTCTTCACAGTTGAAACTAAGACTTGCTTACTTCGGCCAGTGTTATGCTGTGCTTGAAGTTGTTGTACTTTGAGGTGCCTGTTATGCTAACTGTTTACTCTTAGAAACTTGTCTTTTGATTCTGTTCTGACTTTGGGCCTGTCAGACCTCTTCATGGGGTAGAAAACTGTACTCACTGACACCTTGGCTTTCTTTGCAAGTTTTCTAAAGTATGATCTTAATTTTCCTCCACAGCTGTAAGTTGTGAACCCATTGCTTGATCCCTGTTAACAGCTTTTTTTATAACTCTGAAATGTACACAACTTTCCAGTTTTTGGTAAACTAAACTTTTTCTTAGCCTCTGGCAGTTTACTTCTTACCTTTTGCACCATTTCAGGTTATTTACCTGAACTTGAACTGCTTAAATATTAATAAAACTGTAAAAATGTGGGTGTTCTAAAACTTTTGACTGGTAATGTAGCTAGCAGCACAATTTAACCCACCCACTCCATTGGCTTCAATGCCATACACTAAGCAAATTGCCTTGAACAAAAAAATCACACTATGTGAAGTGGAACATGGATTTTGAGAATTACTCACTTAGGTGTGTAGAATCCATATTAAGAGTCATTTCATTGGGCAATGTAGTTGGTGTAGCTTGCAGTACTTTCTAACCCTTCCCATCCATTGGATCCAATTCAGTACACTTATATGGATTCTAAACACCCTAGTGATTATTTCACAAAAGCCATGCTATTTATTTGTATATGCATGTGTGTATGAATGTAATAGATATTCTTTGCAGTTGATTAATGAATAACAAAACTTGCCATCAACTACAATTCACTACCATATAAATTAATATGCATTTAATGTGTGTCTATAAGGATTTTAGATCTGGCTTAGAAGAAAACAATACGTGATAGAAAACCATTTAATATTTAAGTACAGTACAAATACATAACCTCCATTAAAAAATATAACAATACAAGCTTAATTACAAGTTGCAATGGGGAATGTTTTTTTCCCCTTTTTTCCCCCCTCTCTTCATTCTGTAGATCTGCGCTACACCTACACAGTGGAGTATGATCTTCATCCCCTCACTCTGGACCAACTTGTAAGAGCCTCCTTTGTGCACCTTCGTTCCTCCAGCATGCCCCACCGCTCACCTCTCCGCTGCAGGGTCAGAGTCACCTCCCCGGGTAATGACAGCTGGACCAACCTCCCTGTAGGTCTGGAGGACCAGCGGCGTCTGGTAACCCTCGAGTCCCACCAGCAGTGGATAGAAACGGACATCACAGAGCACCTTGCTAGCCAGATGGTGACCCAGGAAGGGCCAAAGCGGGGGAATCGCTTGAGCCTCTCAGCCCAGTACTGGTGCTCAGATCCTGGGTATCGTCAGAGCGAAGGCTGGGATGGCGTGTTGAGGTTCAGGACCCGAGGGAGACACGTGAGCAGGAGGGCAGCATCCGGTAACCACCTCAACGCTCCCGCCCTCCTCCTCTTTTTTGATGAAGAGGAGGAGCCCAGAGAATGGGGGGCGACGTCCCGGACAGCGGCATCCAGTCTGGGGTTGGGAGGTTTGGGACTTTCGGACCTCCACCGCTCCCGGGCCCGCTTCCGTCGCTCCAAGGCACTGCCGTTCATCCCCAACGGCCGAAAGCCACCGGGCAGTATCGTCTCCGATATCCCAGACTACAGCGGGGCCCCGAGCTCCTCGCCCAAGAACCAATGCAAGCTGTACTCGTACCGGGTCACTTTCGCTGCGCTGGGCATGGCGCATTACGTGGCACCACCACAGTACAACCCACACTACTGCAAAGGGGATTGCCCGAGGGTCCTCCACTACGGCCTGAACCCATCCAACCACGCCATCATGCAGACCATGATCAAGGGCAAGGGGGTGGCTGAGGTGCCGTCACCTTCCTGCGTGCCGTACAGGTACAAACCCATGAGCGTCCTTGTCCTGTTGGAGGACAACAAGACGGTAGATTACAAGGAGATTGAAGATATGATCGCAGAGTCTTGCACTTGTCGGTAATTGAAGACGCGAGGACAACTCCCACGACCTTGTGTACAAGGACATGATTGGCTGGTTTAGAGCCTGCTGCTAAGATGCTGTGGCTTCCTCCTTACATTGGATGCAAAACGACGGTCTTCCTCAATGACGAAATCCCTTGTTGCTTTCTTCCAACCACTTGGGACTTGAGGCATGTCATTTGGGACTTAAGCGCTCATCTTTAGCACTTTACTATGGAACTTTAAAGAGTGTCGGGCTGCAGGAATAAACGTGACAAATAAAACGTGACTATTAATGTGGTGATTTTGAGAAATTCTGTAAGGTGACTGTGTGGTTTTTCTGTCAGTCTTTCTTTCTGTGTTGTTTTTGTCTTTTTCTTTCTTAATATTTTGTTCATATTGAGAGTTGGTTTGGCCTGGCCCGGTACACAGGCTGGGTAAAAGGAACTCTGTCATGGACAAGCTACACCCACGGGACAAGGCCACATTAAACTATCTCGCTCCAATTCTTGACCTCTGGAAACAGCAAGGTGTAATCAAAGCTACAACCTCATTGGCACGAGACTAGGCTTTGTAAGATATGTACCTATTGGTTTGGATCCACACCTTTGGTCTACCCCTTTTTCAGTTTGGTTGTCTTTTCCAGATCAGAGAACTAAAGACAAGGGTAATTAAGCTTTTTAAAATGTAAGTGGTGTATCCCGAATGGGTGTGATTTTGCACACCGTCTTGGAGTTTGCAGGACTTGCAGTCCTTGGCGGGAAGAGAATTTGGCCTTCCTAGGCAAGCAACCAAAGAATGGGGAAAAAAATATAAGATGGAGAAAGGAAATGATGGGAAAAGTGCAATTTGTGAGTTTTTTGCTGGATGCTATGAATTTATACCTACTATAGTAATGAAATGTGAATTTTTTTTATCAAAAGCATTAATAAAATGAATATTTTGTAAAAATAACTTCATACATTGGTTTTGTTTCTATAGTGTAGTTGGGTCTAGCTGTTGAACTGGCAGTCACTAGTTCACTGTACATTTTGTTTAAGGAAAAATGTTCTTGTTGGTTTTTTAAAGATTTACTTTTATAGGTATGTTCTTTTTCTTTGGGTGCTTATCGCTAAGTATCACTTCACATTAGTGAATCTGCATCTGTAACGTGTTTAGTCCAAGACACGATTATAAATATGATTGGATAAAATTCACCCCAGTAAGTAATTGATGTTGTCCAATAATTGGCAATGTTAGGTTTGATGAGCCAAGTACTTAATATCTGTTTATTTACAGCACACAGGTAGGGTTAATGTTGTTAAAAGCATCTGTCCTATCACATACAGAGGTATTGACCAACAGAGGGCCCTGTTACATTATCATTTAAACCAGCATCATTTGGCTACTCCTACTAACGGATAGGCCCGCTCTCAAATCGATCCACTAAACCCTACACCTTATGTACTTGTGGAGATCTGAAATTATTTGATTGGTTTTAGTAATGTGGGGAGTTTCACAAATTAACTAATTGGATTAAGGGATCGATTTGTAATTTGTCCTTAGACTAAAACAGCTTTTGGGTTATCAGCATTCATTGGGACCTTTATAATTTGTGCTGAGACCTATCTGTTCATGCATGTAAGGGCTTTTTAGGGAGATAATGTATGCCTGTTCAAAATCCAGTTTTCAGGAACCAAAAGCCTAACCCTAAGATGTACATATACTCTTTATCCTAATCCCTAACCTTAATTCTAGCCCAAGCCTAAAATACTCTTTTTGTGTGTGGACACGACAAATATCCTCTATTTCCGAGTTACTATAGGCTAGTTTTTCTCAACCCTGCTCCTGGGCGCCCCTCTGCCCTGCACGTTTTAGCTCTCTCCCTGCTCTGTCACACACAATTCAAATGATCAGCTCATTATCAAGTCCTTCATGAGTTACATTAGGTATGTTAGGACAGGGAAAGATCTAAAACATGCAGGGCAGGGGGGTGTCCAGGAGCAGGGTTGAGAAACACTGCTATAGGTTTACTTGAGAGGAATTATGTTGACAAATTGTAGTAATTATACTCAAAGTGGGGCTCTGCTGATATACAGTGGATATAGGGAATGTTTTGGGGTTTTTGAGTGTGACTGAACTCAAAGATGTTGTTTTTCTGTCTGTCCACTTCAATGAAACGTGTTCTCGTGTGTCATGGAGCAATTTGGCGGGTGGTGGTGGGGGGGGAGGCGGTGGAGAGAGAAGGAAGCATGTAGGGAAACGAGAAGGCAGGAGGATAGAGTTCACAGATAATATAAGGGGATTGAAGAAAATTCTAAAATTGCAATTAATGGTGATAAACTAAAGATGATATAGTTAATGTGAAATTTATTTATTCTTTTGACAACATTACACCTGACAATTATTACACCTCCAACCCAAAATGTTGTTTTTATTTGCATATGTATCTTTAATTATCTATTTGATTTCTTTGTAGGTGAGGGCTTATGGAAGGTTTCAGAATTGCTTTTCCTTAAGTAGGTGTAACATTTAATGTATTTTGTTCTGGATTTTGATAATTAGTGGGGATGATGCTAATTCAGCTCTGCATGCATTTTTTGGGAGGTTTACATTGTGCTCTACGGACACTTACAGAAATCGGCATGCAGTCTAAATAATGTTTGGTCCATTTTGTTATTCGTGTCATTATCATTTGATTATTTCGGAAATATTGTCAAATCATTGTTTATTCTGTCTAGTCTCGTGTCTGGCCTTGTGATACTTCTGAGTACTTCATACGCTCTAAATTATAAACAAATATAGCAACGGTCAAGTACAGCCCTGTTACAAAGAGAGAAAAAGGAGAGATGTTCTCTCACTTTTTGGCATAGGAAGCATAGTAATGTCGCTAAACAAAAATGGAAGAAAAAACACTAAGTCATACTGTAAATCAACAATACACATTGTAACATTCAACTGAATGGAGATTGTTCAAATATTTTGACTATGAACTTGAAATATGAAAGGGAAAACAAACACATACAAATAGGTTAAAGTTTCAGAAGTGTTTGTGCTCCCGTTATGGCAACAGGTCAAATATTGCTGCTGTGGATGGCACACTGAAATGTAATCTAATAGATTTGGCAGTTTATCAAAACATTTCTTGAAATTCTTTCCTGTTCTGTTCAATCTCTCATTTTCTTTATCACTTAAAGATTCTGCAAGACAGATACTTTGTCTCTTGCATGACCTTGTTATCTGTCAGTCAACTTCTCCATCTTCTCTCTCCTTTTCTTTCTCCCTTCGTTCCTTCTGTCACGTTCTCTGCGCTCTGCACTAATGTTTACTCATCACATTTGCTCTCAATTCTTCTCTTCCTTCCACATGCAGAGGAGTGAAATCCATGCTTGTTGTATTTATCTGTCCCAGGAGCAAAACAAGATGACATCTCTAAAGTTCCAATTAGGCGGACTTTGCAGTGCCACCCAACTCCTCACATTTGTACATCAGAGGTTTTACTTAAGTTATTCTCCTGATTCTAGGCATGAACTGTGAAAATAGAACACTTGTTTTGTTTGCAGTGTAGTTTGAACTGGTCAGGTTTTGGGCGGATGATGGATTGATAGGAGAGTCATGTTTCTGATCCTTATGTAGTCTGAATTTCTCAATGCCAATCCAAGTTCAAAGTTCATGATACACCACTGCAAGGTCAGAGACAGGATTGCCTTGTAAGGAAGTTGACGTCATAAATTAGGATAACTGGATTTGGTTAAACGCAAAATCTGGATTTTGTATTTTACGGACTGTCTTTATTGAAAATGCAGCAATTACAGCTTTGCAGACCTTTGGCATTCTAGTTGTCAGTTTGTTGAGGTAATCTGAAGAAATTTCACCCCATGTTTCCTGAAGCACCTAAGTTGGGCACTTCCTACGGTCAAGCTGCTCCCACAACAGCTCAGTAGGGTTGAGAGCCAGTGACTGTGTTGTGATCCGTGGGGTATGGCATGGCGTCGCGAAATGGGGTGATAGTCTTCCTTCTTCAAGAACCCTTTTACCCTGTACAAATCTCCCACTTTGCCACCACCAAAGCACCCCCAGACCATCACATTGCCTCCACCATGCTTGACAGATGGCGTCAAGCACTCCTCCAGCATCTTTTAATTTGGTCTGCCTGTCACAAATGTTCTTCTTTTGCCCATCTTAATCTTTTCTTTGTATTGACCAGTCTGAGGTATGGCTTTTTCTTTGCAACTCAGCCGAGAAGGCCAACATCCCTGAGTTGCCTCTTCTCTGTGAACATTGAGACTGGTGTTTTTTTGCGGGTACTATTTAATGAACCTGCCAGTTGAGGACCTGTGAGGTGTCTTTCTCTAACGATGCTCTAATGCATTTGTCCTCCTGCTCATTTGAGCACCGGGGCCTCCCACTCCACTGTAGTACACAGTGTTGTACAAGATCTTCAGTTTCTTGGCAACTTCTCACATGGAATAGCCTTCATTTCTCAACAAGAATAGACTGATGAGTTTCAGAAAAAAGTTTTTTGTTTCTGGTCATTTTGAGCATGTAATTGAATCCACATTTGCTGATACTCCAGATGCTGAACTAGTCTAAAGAAGTTGTTTTATTGCTTCTTTAGTCAGCACAACAGTTTCCAGCTTTGCTAACATAATTGCAAAAGGGTTTTCTAATCATCAGCGTTTTAAAATGATGAACTTAGCAAACACAATGTGCCACTGGGACACAGGACTAATGGTTGCTGATAATGAACCACTGTGCACCTACACAGAGGCGGAGCTTTAATGGGTGCGATGGGTGCACGGCACCCATGGCAGCCAATTACAGGGGCCCCCAAGAAGTTCCTAATGGTTGAAAAAATTATAGCAAGCAGAGTAAAATTATATTATGATTGATTTGCTACATACTTATTTAGCTGACATTGAAGTGATAAACTAAAATCTATATTTTTTATGATTCCATAATGCATTTGTATGATCGACAAATCTGTGACCGTGGGAGTGTAGCCAGCATTGCCAGATGGGACATTTTCCCCCAATAATTGGGCTATTTTTAATGAATGTGTGGTTTTCATGTGGAATCTGCGGGTGATTGGGCCTTTATTGTCAGTGAATCTGGCAACCCTGGGTATAACGTCAGATTTTGTCGGCTCGCTTGCGATCTAAACAGTGGGAAATTAAGCAACTAAACATAAAAATGGAACGTAGATATGTCTGCCACTCAGAGGAAAGAAAAGCAATACATTATCAAAATAAATATATGTGCCCTTGAGAAAGGTCTTTAGTAACGTTCTTGAGCAGCAGAAGCAAGAGAAAATGGATAGATCTGAAGTTACAATGAGAGGAGCGGCATCGCAGCTTATAGCGAAAGGAGATTACAATTATGATCCAGGTCCAAAAGCAGCTAGCAGCGAAGTTTTGTAAGTGCAGGTACGTTTTGTTGTTGCCTAGTAACAAGGTTCTGTGCATCATATGTGAAACATAAATATATTTTGGGGAGAATAGTATTAAATATTTATATTATCTGCCTATGTTTTAGTTGGGAAATTAGGTAGCAAGACTTTTGCGATGGGGGGGTAGTGATTGGGGGGGGGGCCCTCCGCAGTTAAGGTACGCGCCCATGGGAGAGAGAGCTAAGCTCCACCGCTGCATCAACAGTTAGGTCCGGAAATAATTGGACACCGACACAGGTTTTTTTTTGGCTGTTTACCAAAATATATTCTAGTTACAAATAAATAAATAAATATTGGCTTAAAGTGCAGTCTCACAGCTTTAATTTGAGGGTATTCACATCCATCATTACAGTTCTTTAATATGTACAGTAGCCCCCTCTTTTTCAAAGGACCAAAAGTAATTGGGCAGTTGACTCTCCAGGAGGTAGGCATATCATTATCGAAGTCTACCATAAAGAGAAGACTTCACGAGAGCAAATACAGAGGGTTCACCACAAGGTGCAAACCATTCATAAGCCTCAAGAGTAAAAAGGCCAGATTTTGCCAAAAAACATCTAAAGAAGCCAGCCCAGTTCTGAAATGGCATTCTTTGGACAGGTGAAACTAAGATCAACCTGTACCAGAATGATACAGGTTACAAAATTATGAAAATTGTGTCACTGTCCAAATATTTCCGGACCTAACTGTATGTAGATATTCCACTGAAAATCAGCCGTTTCCAGCTACAATAGTAATTTACAACATTAACAATATCTACACTATTTCTGATCCATTTGATTTTATTTCACTTTCAAAAACCAGGACATTTCAAAATGACCCCATTTAGGTCTTTTGATTGGTAGTGGGTATATATGTCATTTAATGTTCTGGTGAGATGTGCTGTATTTTCTTGTGTTGTTCCAATATGTAGTCGGTGATTAAAAAAACAAACATTTAAAGTATGTTGCCTATGCCCTCTCGAGACCCTATTCTGCCAATTCTGTCAGAAAGGAATGTGGAACGCTGCAATCCAGATGACAGACAGTGAGTCAGAGAGGTCAGAACATTTGAATTGACCTGATCCATTAAAGGTTCTAGTTGGAACTGGTTCTCATTAGCTTTTCTATTGGAACTGGTTCTTTGGGATTCTTACTCTCTGTAAAGTTTGATCCCCTGATCAAATTTTCATGACTAGGCTGTTCATGGTGCGGTGACTCATGGTATTTATGATGCACACATTCCAGGAATCTATGCTGCATGAGCACAGTACAATTTCCAGTAGTCTCTAAATGGTGTGGACTCTTAATTTGATCAATCTTTCTTACAAAGTCAGCGATTCAACATGTGTGGTATTTTTGAAATGTAAAAAAGGCTTTTTTTAGTTTAATAGTGCAATTATTTTCAGAATCGGGGTTCCCGAGATTAATTGGTCAAAGTTACTACCTTGCAGTACAGCTGTGTCATTGAGGCCTGGTGTTCAAAAAATTTACAGTAGTCTTGGCACACAGAGTGACCGGGGGTCCCGCAGAGAGTGGTGCATTTTGGCTCAGAGCCGTGGGGTGAATGGGTAGATGCTGGACAGGGCTGTCATGTCTCTTCACCTTTTAGAGACTCCTTGTGGAAGGTCTGGCGCCTGCGTGCTCAATCTTGGTTTGTGTCTGCGGAATTCTTCCTTTAGCCTGTGTACTCCCTGGTCAAGTGAGCAATGTAATAAGCAGAATGGCTTGGTGGGATGTGCTTTGGAGGACAGATCTTCGACTCACCTGAACCTACTGTGACGTTGTTCAGTTGAGACAAAGCCATAATCCATAGTTCTGTGGTTGCCATGGTGCTGTGAAACAGCCTAGGCAGAGAGCTCCATGGCCAGAGTGCAAGTTGGACATCTTAAACGGAGTGAAATGTGCTGCCTGCCTGCCTCCGGAGGACTCATCTCTTTAGTTGACCACATAAATCCTCCCTCTGCTCAGTCAACGTGGTCTCCTCTTGACTGTCATTCTATCTGCTGTAGGCTGTATTGAAATCTGTACTCAAATCTGGGTGGGTGGGGGTGCGCGCGCATAGCACGGGGGGGCAGGTTTTCTTGTCTTTTATTAGGTAGCCTCTTCTACCTTAACACTCAACCTTTAAACTCTTCTGTCTCATAACGTCCTTATCAGCAGCCTTCATATAGGTGGTGTCTATGTGCCTCTGTGTTGGGGTACTTTGTAACTCATTTCTTTACGGTAGCAGGATGGAAAAAATATAAAAAATGTATACATGTCATTTTGGATAAAACGGTCTGCTCAATGGCTAAATTGTAAATTGTACATGTCAGGTTTTTTTGTTTTTTTTTTTAGTTTAGGGCTTAGTCTAGAGACAAGTTTACCACAATCGATTTCTAACTTTGAACAAACACGTGATGTCACAAGGAGGTCAAAAAAAGACCAAGTACAGGGAGGGAAAGAGAGTGAGAAACAAAGGGGGAGAGAGGGATGTATATGAGGGACAATATAAAAGGGGAAAAATTCACATCTGCTATCACTGCTTTCCAAGACTGGGACCTGTGATAGGGCTCAGCAGAATTACACAGAAGGACAGGACACTGAGGACACTATATGAACTGTCTTTAGCTCTGTCGATTCCTATCATCGGACCTCGACCTACTTAAACATGCAGGACCAGTTCAGTTGCCGGACAGCCTTTGCATGGTGCCTGGTGTTTCTGGTGTTTGCTCAACAGGTAATAATGCCACTGCACATTTGTTTTAATCATACCTGGGCTTATCTTATTCACCATGTACATTTTTTTGTCTTACCAAGCTAAATTCTTAAGTTATTGGCAGGTCTTTTTGTTAAATAATATTTTGCTTGTTTAATATAAATAGAATTAACATACCTGAACATATTGGACCTTACTAAGATAGTCTTTAAATGGGGTTATGCAGTTTTTTTGTTGAAAAAATGTATCTGCCAATGCCACGCGTTGGGTATTGTAGCTTGGTAAGACAAAATTACAAGTTATTGTAAACATTTATTTTACCATTCCTAGGGCTAGGTTTGCTAATTTGTTCATCCAGATTCTTTGTAATTTGTGCCCTTTTCTAAATGACAACTACATAATACAGTTACTAATTACCAAAAAACAAATGCATCAATGTAAAATACAAGAGGGTTTGGTAACGTTGTATTTATTTTAATACAGTTTTTGTTACATTAAAGAAGAATCCATCTTAACCTCAACAAATGAAAGTTGATATGAGTTGCTCCCCAATGTCCTTTTATTAGAATAAATAATATTTCTGTATGTATTATACTATATAGACCACAGTACATGGCAGTGAAACGCAAATTACAATATACCCAAAGAAAGAAATACTGCCTTAAAAATAAAGGCTTTTACATTTTTCCACCACCTGAGAATGCCTTGATCATTTTTGGAAGTTTAGTTGCAGAAAAGATTTGGAATTTTTATACTATCCAGCATTTACTTTGTAATTTATAGTTATCATTTATGTATAAAAACATTTAAAATACTATATAAAAAACATACTTAGGATTATAGTTCAATAAAATCAATTATAACCCATTCCAAGTTAAAAATGTATCAAAGAAACAAACTGTTATAGTCCTTCAGTTTTAGTCATAAATCTCAAACAATCATTGGCGTGTCTGTGTCTGTCAGGTGTTTGCAGGCCCATTTCCCTCTGTGGATTTTCAGCCTAGCTCTGGTGGACTCCGCCCGAAAGGTCAGGGAGTTCTGAAGAGGATAGCCCGTATGACCCCTGTGTGGAGGATCATGGGCATCAAACCCTATGGGGCTTACTGTCATAACAACTACGAGTGCGCCACTGGAATCTGCAGGTAATTTATCAAACATGCCTAGGCAACAGCTATGGATTGTTATAATGAATTACAGTGGATAGATTAGCTTGGAAGACAATCAAGATTCAGCAATGATACATTTCATTACATGTTTGTATTCACTTTCACAATTTGGCTCCAAGGTTATTAGCTTCAAGAGTCCTAGCATGTCAGTCAAACACTGAACATGTCTCGGTCTCTGATTCATTCTAAACTCTCTCCTCTCCTGTTCTCCAGAGATGGCCACTGTAGGTTCCAAAAACCCATCAAGTCATAGAAGATCCCACCATGTTCCCAGACAGATCTCTATAGACAAACTTCCTTCCTTCTGGATAGAGCTAAACCTGCAGACATTCTAAAATATATGCATGGAAACATTTGTTCTTGAAGGTTTTGCTCAATTATGAGAATAGTTTAAAATATCCTACAGAACAAACAGTATATTCCTTAGGATTTTGCAAAAGCAAAGGGAATTTGGATCTTTTAAGTTGGCTTAGAAATAACCAAAGTGCAAAAAACAAGGCTTTTATTTAATATTTTAGGGTTCATTAAAAAAGGGAGACATTACTCAGAAGATATACTCCAAAATATACTCCTTAGAATTTTCCTTAGGCAGTTTGATATAGTATTGTACTTTTCTGAAGTAAATGACATGCAAATGTCATTTGCATATGGATTTTGTTTTTGTCATATTCATTTTTTTTATGTTTCTACCAAGATTTCATACAGTGCTGTTAAGGAATGCAAACAACAATATTTTTTTGAAGTGCGTTTGATGGTAGGAGGCATTGGTGAGCTTGTTGCCGCCTTCTTGCTGATTGCATCTTACACAAGGTGGTCATTCCATGCATGGTTACTGATTGATTTGTCGTTTAGGTATTTAGCTTTGAACCTGTGTCCTGCATATGAAATCAGTACAACCTGATTTTATAACACAGGTTTGATTGGCACAATGTGCATACTTGATAGTGCTAATGACGTGGTGATGTAGACCATAAGGAATCAAATTGATTTTATTCCTTATCAAGTTGCAGGTGTGACGTATGGGATGTCAGACTTTGGAACATTTTGGTTAGCAAAAAAAAAGATAGAGGGAGTGAGCAAAAGAGAGAAGGAAGAGGAAAAAATGAGAGAACCTGTAGTGTCATTGAACTAGAGATAGGAGAGGGAGGGAAAGCATGAGAGAACATAATGGAGCAAAGGTTACTTGCAATGATTTATCTCACACTTGCCCTCTAGGCTTGATGTTTCATTCACAAAGAAATGTACTAGAGAGCTAATCTGTCTTTGTGATGGCACTTCACGTTTTACATTTACATTTTAGTCATTTAGCAAACGCTGTTAACCAGAGTGACTTACGGTAAGTGCATGCATTTTAAAAGACCTATGTGAAACAACCAAACAGTTTAGTAGTAATTTATCAACAATGGTCAGTGCTGGAAAGAAGACCACAGAAATAATAAACATGAAACCTAAAAAGTTAACAAGAGACAACAGACAGGTGATGGCAGTGGAACTATGATCAGTACTATATGAAAGAGTGAATTTTCAGCTGTTTTTTTTTTTTTTTAAAGATCGGCAAGAGACTCTGCTATCCTAGCCTCCAAAGGAAGCTGATTAATTATAGATTACACCATTAAGGTGCCAGGACAGAGTAGAGTTTGGTCTGTGTGGATGGGGAACTGCTCCGAAGAGCAGTCTTGGTGGAGTGGCCCATTTTGAATCCTGACTGGTTAGGGTCAAGGAGACATGACAGTGTAAAACGTCCTTGATTAATGTTCTTTATCCAACTCTGCTTATCATGTTTTTATCTTTATAGAAACAAATTGTTTTCAGATATGTACATACTGTATTGAGTTAAACAAGTGTTTATATAATTGTTTGTACTATGTAAAATCACAAGTGTTACATTTGGCTGTTCTCTTAAATATGTGGTTTGATGAGCATCAAAGATTTGCTTACTATTTACCAAGAACACTTTTTATACCATTTATCATCACAACATAGTTGCCATGAATACCAATGTACTGGACCTCTGGTCATGACACAATGTGCAATTCAAAATAAATTATTTCTTTTAAATTAACACTGTGGCAGAGTTTCTTTATTTATGACCCCCATTTCAAACAAACAAATACTATGAAGATTACATTATTCTTATTGATAGTTTGTCATAATTAACTTTATGACAGTTCAAATTCAGTTGCTTCTAACTTCAGCGTCCTGTCCCAAACACTACTGAAACACCACTGCATAAGTTCCAAGTGCTTTAAAGGCAACCACGGAGCGTCCCTTAAAGGCATAGATCAAGTTCATCATAACTGTCATAAACCAATTTCTATCATGCCTTGTATTTAACTTTTTTCACCCTGATAAGCGAACCGATCAACTTTCTATTTAGGTTATCTTTTCTGTTAATGGGATACACACCCAGTTACTAAGTGGTGAAGTAAGGAATGTTCCATTATGACAGATGCCACCACAACTCATTAGTCGTAGTAAGGACCTGCTTACTTAATAAAAGGCACGAACCATCATGTTTTAGATGTTGCACTCTGCTATACTAGCTTCAACAGGAAGCTGTTGGGTTGCCAGGAAAGAAAAAAGTCTTGACTTGGCTGAGTGGAAGCGGCCCTCAAGTAGAAGTAAGCAGTGGTTAATTTGAGCCGGATCCTGCCGAAACAAAATCCTCCACCTCTCAGATTTTCCTCAGTTTGTTCCGGCATCTACTTTTCACAGATCCGGTCTACTGCGCATGACTTGTGTTTTTCCATCTGTGTTCGCTTTGCACTGTAAACATTCTACTAGAGTTCATAAAGTTGTCTTTTCCTGCAGTCTCTTGTAGCCTCAGCACCACCTGACAAGATTGTGAAAGTTTTAGCTTTTTGTTTTCCCTTGTTTGTGCTACTGATGTGCTATAGCCTATTCGTGTCGATTTGCCGACCAGATCCATGTCTGTCGTGTGCCCAAATGTGTTCCGGGACCTCCTGATTTACAAATTAAGCACTGGAGGTAAGGCATCAAAAAGACCAGAGCTGGCAGAGCAAAGTGCTTGAGTAAGGATATAGAAGAGCCAGTGGCATGAGTGGAGGAACTGGTTGACATGACTAAATTGTTGTTGGATAAATTGCAGGGGTTTGATGGTACAAGCCGACACTGAGTTACCTGGATTAGGACCTTTACTCTCCCTCCACCCTTTCACCACCCTCTTCTTACTATTGGATTCCAGAATTTGGGTTAGAGTAGGGACCTCTTGTAAGCTTCAAGCATGCTGGTTGCCTCACTCACAGGTTTGTCTTCTCAATCTACACTGCAATTATAATCTCATCTGATTCCCTTTTTAATGCACAACATTTACCATATGTAGGAAATAAGTTGTGATTTGGAAAAAAAATGTGGGACTAACTGTTCCGTAGTCCTGGGAGGGGCTCATGGAAATGTTGAGTCATCTCATACACATGAACACGCGCACTTGGAATACTTAATTGTATTTTATAGCTACCATTTGGGTTGCCAGGACTGAAAAGAATTTTGACTTGTCTGAGCGGAAGCTACCCTCCCTAAGAGATGGGACGGCCAAGCAACCAAAAGTGTCAGAACATAGAATGTAATTAGCTTGTGGTATGTCAATTTTGAAATAGCCATTTGTACTCAAACAACAATTAACTATACCTAATACTTGCAAAATTTCTGCCCTCAATTTGCCTTATTGCACATTTAGTATTACCGTTTGTACGTACTTGCCTTCATTGCACATCTTCACATTCCACTGGTAATATGTATATATACACACACTAAATACTTGTACACTTTCTGCCCTCTATTTGCACTTCTGGTTAGATGCTAACTGCATTTCGTTGTACTGTTCAATGACAATAAAGTTGTATCTAATCTAATCTGGATTCTGTTATGGCTGAGTCTCTACATCTTTGAAGTTCCATCCCTGCCCAGGAATCAAACCAATCCTCTGCTTTAATTTTTATTGACTTGGCCAAAGCTTTACATACGGTAGACCATTCCATTCTTGCAAGTCGATTAAGGAGTACTGTTGTCTCTGAGAGGTCTTTAGCCTGGACTGCTAACTGCCTAACTGCTAACTGCCAAAATTTAGCACATCTGCTGTCTTTATCTAAAAATAAACTCAGCTCCAACAGCTCAGTCATCCATTCAGGCTATTTGCAGATGACACAGACTTATACTAAACTAGCATTCAGTGTGTGTGTCTGTGAGAGATGACTCAACATACCCATTTGCACCTTCATGAGACTACAAACCAATTAGTCACAGATTTAATTCCAAATCACAACCTATTTCCTACCTATGGTAAATACTGTATTAAATAGGAAATTAGGTGCCAATATAACTGCAACACAGACTGGAAATACAAACCAATGAGTCAGGAACCTGCAAGCCTGAATCTTAGAGGTCATCCCCCTCTCCAAACCAGATCCATCCTGCAATTCATTAATGAGGACAGAGGGGTAGAAGGCTAAAGGAGTGAAGAGGGACAAAGCAGGTCCTATTCCAAGTAATTCAATGCTTGCTTGTGCTATCAAACCCCTGCAATCTGTCCAGAATTAATTAGAGTTTAGTCATTTAGGAGACAATCTTATCCAGAGTGACTTACAGTTAATGCATACATTTTATGAAGCTTAGTGGAGCACCCAACTAAGTAGTAGAAAGTATAACCTATTCCATTATTTAGTTATTGGCAGAAGTCAGTGCTGTGTAGAAATGTTATCAATGTCAATAAGGTCATCTGCTCACGCCAGTGGCATCCAGTTAAAGCTCACATCCACTACAAGATTATGATGCTTGCCTATAGAGGGGAATTGCCCCCCTGCCTTCAGCCAATGCACAAACCCTATATCCTTACTTAAGCACTTTGCTCTGTCACCACTAATCTATTGGCTGCTCTCACCTACATTGAAGACTTCACTCCTTAGTAACTGGGTGTGCATCAGGCTGAGGCAGCTTCAGCTGCCCTGGACTGACCTCTGCACTGTGATGCTCCAGACCATAGGTCTTCAACCCTCTTCTGGGGACCCCCCAGCCATCTCACAGTTTAGTTTTAGCCCTGAACTAGCTCACCTGATTCAACAGGTAAGGGCTTGTTAGTTTGTTAATTAGTTGATTCAGGTGTGCTAACTCTGGGATACATCTAATAGATGGAATGGCTGGGGGGTCCCCAGGAGAGGGTTGAAGACCTATGCTCCAGACTGTGCTGATGACTGCTCGTCTTCCATTCCATGCATCAGAATGCTGCTATTTCGCAACAGCAGACTGTCAAAAATATTTCCCAGAATGCCTAATAAGCCGGACATTGCTAATTTGGAAGTGGGCTGCTATTTTGATTGCTTCATGGAGCAGGCTTTTATAGAACAACAAAATAACAGCCCCTTCTCAAACTTACGACAGCCTTGAAAAGATTAGCAGGATGAATGTAATTCAACTGATATTTAGCATTCTCAGCCACACACAGAGACGTGTTGTTCGTGGCCAAGAGATTGCAAGCCTATCAAAGCTCAAGACAAAGCAGTTGTTTCAGGACAGAATTAAGTTGTTTAAAACACAGTCACCAGAGGACCTCAATACAGCCTGTAGCCATAGTATATTGGTGAAAATGGTTCTCAAGAGAAATATAAGAGAGCTTTGATACAAACTCCACTTTTGGACATAAAGCGGATGAAGGCTATAAAAAGAGATCTAAACGGTTCCTGCATGCAATTTCCACTGTCCGAAATGTAATAAACAAAGGGAAGTGTTGATGTCAAGACAAGATCTGGAAGACCAAGAAAAATTGTAGATTAGTTAGCAAAATTTCTGAAGTATGTAACACAAGACTGAGAAGCCAGAGGCGTCTTGGAACCAAGTGCTGTCGTCTGATTAAGAATAAATCAAACTAATTGGAGACAATCACTAAAGGTACGTTTGGAGGATTAAAGGAGAAGCATTTGAAGAAAACAATACTATGCCAACTGTAAAGCACTGGGGTGGATCTATTATGCTCCAGGGTTGTGTGGCAGCCAGTTGCACAGGAAACAGTGTGGGGAGAGGGAAAATGGATTCTACAAACTATCAATAAATCCTGGAAGCTAAAGTCCCACAGTCAGTCAAGGAGCTGAAGCAGAAGTTGAATGTTTCAACAAGACAATCCAGAACATACTTTAAAAAATTAACCATGAGTTACTTCTAGGAACATAAGATGAAAGCTTTGGAATGGCCTTCACACTCCCCAGACATGAACTATTGAAAAACTGTGGGTAGATTTAAAACAAGCAGGGCATGCAAAATGACCTAAGAATATTTCTGAACTAGAAGTGTTGTGTAAGGTAGAGTGGGGAACAAATTTCTAAAGCAAGAACAGAAAGACTGTTAGCTGGCTTCAAGACATGTTTGAAAGCTGTCATTTCTGCCAAATGGAGTGTTACTAAGAACTGACATGTACTTAGATATGGTGCCCAGATGTTTGCACATGCCACATTTACTGCTTTATTTTTATTTTTTACTCTTAAATTTGGCAAATACATAGTAACTGCATTAAGATTTGCAGAAATTTGTCAACCTGAAGTTTGTTGGCTGCAGAGGTTATGAACACAGAGAATATTTTTCCTCATGCTCTGAGAGTCCCTCAGATGGCATGTCATATACAGGTGCTGGTCATATAATTAGAATATCATCAAAAAGTTGATTTATTTCAGTAATTCCATTAAAAAAGTGAAACCTGTATAACGTATACATTCATTCCACACAGACTGATATATTTCAAGTGTTTATTCCTTTTAATTTTGATGATTATAACTGACAACTAATGAAAACCCCAAATTCAGTATCTCAGAAAATTAGAATATTGTGAAAAGGTTCAATATTGAAGACACCTGGTGCCACACTCTAATCAGCTAATTAACTCAAAACACCTGCAAAGGCCTTTA
>JACXGI010005405.1:24546-47526 GCA_016801175.1 Esox masquinongy | reverse complement strand
GGGTTTTCTCAGAAGGGTGGCTGGCGTCTCCCTTAGAGATAGGGTGAGAAGCTCAGTCATCCGTGAGGAACTCGGAGTAGAGCCGCTGCTCCTTTGCATCGAAAGGGGCCAGTTGAGGTGGTTCGGGCATCTGGTAAGGATGCCCCCAGGACGTCTCCCTAGGGAGGTGTTCCAGGCACGTCCAGCTGGGAGGAGACCTTGGGGTAGGCCCAGGACTAGGTGGAGATATTATATTTCGACACTGGCCTGGGAACGCCTCGGGATCCCCCAAGTCAGAGCTGGCAAATGTGGCTCGGGAAAGGGAAGTTTGGGGTCCCCTGCTGGAGCTGCTGCCCCCGCGACCCGATACCGGATAAGCAGATGAAGATGATGACATCATTTTATTCAGACTTTCATCAGACTAGCTAGTCACCTACTACTAAAGTCCCTGCACCCCTTTTCTCTTTTGCTGCAACTGATTAAAATATTTCAACAAACACAACTTAAGAGATATCACATCGAAAACTATCCATTTACGCCGCACTTAACGTTGGATGAACAACTAGCTAGCATGGTAAAAAAAAATTCTGTTAGCTAGGAAAACTTGCTTTGCCTAGCGTATTTGTTTCTCAATATAACTTGGGATACAATTGTAGCAGTAATAACGATCGCTACATCTAAACGAGGTGAGAATAATTTGCTTTAACTGAAAAGTTAGTTAATTCGCGTGGTCAGGCAAACATCTGGTACCTTCAACATGTGTTCCACTGGTGATCTTTCCCTTCTTCTATAGAGGCATACACTCTGAAATAATTTGTTCACGCACTGGGAGAACAACAGCTTTTTCGCGTGCGGTGCTCACAGGGAGAACAACAGTGATTTTTCGAAAGCGGTGAGGACGTCTACGTATGCCGTACTGCTCGTCTGCATAGAGCACATCGGTGGCTCCGATTACTATGACAGTGCGATCCGTGTTTTTCAAATCGCATGCAGAAAATAGCACAACAAGCTAATTACCCTTGGGAAAGATGCTGACAAATTATTTGTCGAAAAACAACGTTTTGATTATTGTTTTTTTTTTCTTGACGTAGCTGGAAATATTTTGCCATGGCGCAATGCCACGGTAAAATGAATGCAACGGAATCACTTGTACAACCTAATTACCTCACACATTTTGGCTTGTTTAGAGCTTTGTTTCTCACCCAGAAACAAAACAGACAGACAACCACGGAATCAGACAGACAACTACTTAGGGACAGACAGACAGTCACTGAGAGACATATGAACACTGAGATGAAGTCAGGCGGTGAAATACTGACAAGCCACTGGGAGACGAACTAACCTGCGTGGAAGGGAGGGTGTGTCTCACTCAGGCTAATTCAGTAGGCAGGTGAAACTACGCAAGCAGAAATTGGCTTTGGCCTTCAGTAGTGCTGATCGGTAACGAACACACATGCACGCACACACACACACACACACACACACACAACCCCTGGTTTCAGACCCAAGCAACGTATTGTCCCTCCACATCCACACATTGGCCCAAAGCGACAGAGCGGATGCTGCCGTGGCAGGAGAGTGTGAACTGTGAAAACAGCCGCGAAAAGACAGCAAATAAGGCGTCATTTGGCCTCAACTGAGGCGTCTCACTAGACTGCGTCAGATTTGCCTCAGTCCAGCTCACCGGCGTGGAAGACCCAGGGTGAAATGAAATTAGATGAATGTGGGGGTTTTTGCTCCTGGAAAGGAAATGGGTCGTAAAACACCTTAAAAGAGACACATTCATTTTGGAGACCACTTCTGCTGATCGTATCCTAACTGTCCTCCTGAAGTGTGTTGAGCTTTTTCTTTCTCTATTTGTTGGCCTGTGAGCTACTAGAAAAAACGTTGAAGTGGTTTTAGATTGTTTAAAGCAACTGATAGAATCTGGTTTCTATAAACTGATTCTTTCATTAATCCTGATGATTCTGAATGATTTTGTTTAATTCATCACTGATTGTGAAATATATGGCCATTAGGTGTACAGGAAGATGTATGTTGATCAACATAATGTTTTGCAATAATCGACCCTTCATTCAGGTTTTTCCTGATACCCCAGATGTGTGCAGAGAAGATTAAAGAGATTCTCTGGCTTTATCAAATAGCCCAAGTTCCAAATCCATGGGAGGAAGTTTCTGATCCTATTTGTGCTGTTGAAAGGTTCTTCTGATGTTTGTGTTATAGAGCTGTGTGAGATAGAGTGGACATTTTGACCTGATCTGGTTTGACACACTTCAGTATTTCTGATATGCAAGGTACACATGTTGAACACATATATGGAGAGACATCAGGATAAGACAATGTAAGGACCTGTCCATTATGCAAAACCAAAGTAGCCTTTCCATTACGTTCTAATGTAACCACTCCTCAAGACCTATTAGATTTCACCTCACTGTTGACAGACTGTCCCTGGCCCTCTTCTGTCCATACCAGCCAGGCTTAGTTCCAAGAACATGTAGGAGACCAAAAACCAACATTCCCATAATGTCCAATGAAACATATGCTAGCTGAAGTGAAATATGATTGTTTCTAAAGGGGTAAAATAGTCCTCCCTGATCCTTAACCGCGCCTAATCGTTTTCCCTACACAGCAATGTGAGGCCTGGGACTCTCAACCCTGACCCCAGGCTTTCCTGGGGGTCGCAATCACTCTGGGGTTATTTTTAGCCTGGCCAGCATTTCCCTCGGCAGATGCCCCCTCAGCCCACAGAGAGACGATCACCCCCCATATAACTGGGCCAGCTAATGCCACAGCTATGCTAGCTCTTCTGTTAACTCGCCTGCCATTAGCTTTCTAGCCACTCTGCCGCAGTTTACTTCTCAAAGCCTGCCTTCACCAAGCTTCACCGAGTGTGTCCTTGCACCGTCTTCATCTGGCCGCGTCACCGCATTGGCAGGTGAACAAAGGCTTTGGTAACAGTAAGCCCACAAAGAGGGCTAGAGAGCAGACAAACAAAGGCCCACTTGGTTGCTGTGAACCAACTGGGTGATTGTTTGAAAGAGTGAGGGAGAAGGATGGACCTTGAAATGGAAAGACAATACCAAAGGAATAAGGAAGTACAGAACAGATGACATAGAGCAAGAGAGAGTGTGGCTGTGTGTGTGTGTGTGTGTGTGTGTGTGTGTGTGTAGTCACAGGTATAAAGACAGTTGCCAGGAGGACTCCAGGAGAGAGAGAAATGGATAAGGAGAGAAATAAGTGGCTAGAGCAAGATGGATGAAGGGACGGGGGCTGTTGTAGCACCTGGCTGCCCGGGAGTGAGCTGTCTAGTCAAGCCCCAGATTTAAGAACGAAGTACAAGACTTCGGGCTGTGCCTGGGCAGAGCCTCGCACTCACTCAGCCAGACGGAGAAATGAACTAAGGGAAGTGACAACAGGACCATTTTTCCGACACCGACATAGTTACATCGTACGGACAGTGGCAAACAAACTCATTGTGACGTGCCAGTGTCCATCTTTTTTTTCCCCTCTTGCTTGGTCTTTTCTGTTTCTGTCTACGTCATGTGTTTACATCCCTTCTTCACAACGTCAACCATCACACAATTTTCTGTTGCGGCATTGTGCTTGCAAACGGTATCCTGCATTGGCCACCGGCTGGTGTTAAAGTGATTCCAGACAGACGGCCTACTGGACAACCCACTGGCCTCCTTGCTCTCAGCAGTTTAATACATGGTTCCTCTCAGTGAACTGTTATGAGCAACAATGAAAGAAGGGGAGGGCAGCACAAATGAAATAAACGCTCCACTGGGGATCATTCGTCTTGGTCACCTCTGTCTAGTGGAGAGCACACTTCACAGTGATCACGTGTCCACAGGTTTCTTCGCAGGCACTGTATATCATCTATTTATCTCCAGCTCCAAAGCACCAGGTGTCAGTTCTGAGGTTTAACTCACGACTTTGATGAAGGGGGGGAAACTTAAAAAGGGATGTTTTCAAATGTCATTATCTGACTGTAACATTAATGAGCTGTCTACAGACATGGAAGTCCAAAGTACAGGGTTGGTCCTTTAAGGTGATGTTTAACATTCAAATGATTTGGATTGTTTTGTTCTAAAGCAACTGCAGTTATTTGTGTTCTTTCATTGAAATATCGAAATGATGTGTTGTGATCAGAATATTAAAAATGCATGTGGAATGTTAACAACATGTAGTTAGTGTTGCAGTGCATTTGAGCCCATCATTTGTTCACCAGTGAAATATGATAGTGATTATTTATTTTTATTAGAAAATTGCTGGACATCATTCTTTCGAACTCTTTTCTGAGATTAATGTAATAACCTTTGGGAAATCTGTATTAAGGCATTATATTATTTGATTTTGGTGCTAAATGTCTACCTTCTAGTTTTGAATTATTATTTTGGCAAAACAATTTATAAACCAAATTTCACATTTAATTGTAATGTCACCAAATAAGGTGAAGGAAAATGACATTTTACATTTGTGTGCACATGTACAGTAGATTTACAATGTTAGATTTCTTGGGAAAATGTAATGCATACCAAAAGTGAGATTTTTTCATCAATTCAAAATAACCCAAAAACCTACTGATCATGCCCTGTACTCCGATGATACCATCTGCACTTTCTTTTCTTGTAGTGTCCGGAGAACAACTTGCTGTAATTCCACAATCATTTTCTCAGAACAAATGTATTTGATTATTAAAAAGTGTTTTAAACTTAGGAAAGATCCTTCTCAGAAATGGGCCACTGTTTTAAAATGCTATGTATTGGAGAACGGGGATTCACTTGTTATATATTGGAGAAAGACCCTTCACATGTTTAGTGGAAAATTAAATTATAAAATGTGTATTCAATTTATGAATCTGCAAATGATCTTAGCAATAAAGAACTTTCCAAAAGCTCTTTATACGTTTTTCTAATTTTTGATACAATGTAGTAAACAGACAGCTGTGTCATGTCATCCACTCAACTACACCCAACTCACAATCATCCACCCAACTACACCCAACTCACAATCATCCACCCAACTACACCCAACTCACAATCATCCAACCCAACAACACCCAACGTTCATCATCCACTCAGCTACACCCAACTCACATTCATCCACCAAACTTACATCATCCACCCAACCATACCCAACTCACATCATCCACCCAACTATGTCCAACTCACATAATCCATCCAACTATCTTGAACTAAAATCATCCACCTAGCTATACCCAATTCAAATTATCCACCCAACTACACCCAACTTACATAATCCATCCAACTTCAATCAACTCACATCATCCACCAAACTGTACCCAACTCACATCTTCCACCCAACTATATCCAACTTACATAATCCATCCACCTATACCGAACTCACATCATCCACCTTATTATATCTACTTCAAATAATGCACCCAACTGTACCCAACTCACATCATCCACCCAACTATATCAAACTTACATCATCCATCCAACTATACCCAACGTACATCATCCATCCAACTATATCCAATTCACATCATCCACCCAACCATATCCAACTCACATCATCCACCCAACTATATCCAACTCACATCATCCACCCAACTACAGTAGCTGTTAAAAATAGAGATAGGCTGTATCATTGTTTTTCTGCAAGCCTCACCATTGTAGAACAGTCTTTATATAGATCACATGAAGTTTCACTACAGGATCCATCGTCATTCTCTTAGGAAGGATGTGATCATTGAAGAGGCTAACACTATGGCTACCCTCTTCCTCCCCTCATCCGCAGGTCTTATCAGTCATAAACACTTGCCTTCCTCTTTTTCCTCTTCCTCTTACATATATTTTCACACACACAAACACACACACACACACACTCACACACAGATGAAAGACACTCTCTTTAATGTCTGCTCTGGGTTCAACTTGCTCTGTTTTCAACCCACAGCAGGATTTCCTTCTCTATATTTAGCACTCGTAGACTGTTTCTAGTAGTCGGTCCCCAGTCTTTCAGATTGACTCGCGGTTTGTTAATGTTTGGTGTTCCCTCCCGCTGACAGATGAATAGGAGGCAGGTTTGGGATGTGCTCTCCATCAGAGGTGACTGCAGCTGTCCCACCTATCTCCCTCCCTCCCCCCGTGACAACTGCCACACATGCCACTGTTAGAACAAGGAAAGGCACCGCACCAAGTTAACCTTCAGCTGTGGCGTCAGTCCGTCGACCATCTGAGGGCTTTTGTACAAAGACACTTGTTACTGGCTCAAGCACTGAGGTAATGCACTGAGGGTATATGTCTCCTCTGTTCGCCCAGAATACCCAATCACTCTTGACTGGCTGTAGCCATCTGCATGTTGAACTGAACCAAAGCAATACAGTGTCACAGGCTAGCTCTAATTGACAAAATATAAATTTCCATTGCACCAATGTCATGTGGAGATCACCTCCGCTTTCTAGCAAAAATGCTAAAAAAATCGATATTGCTTTTAGAATAGTGCCTTTAGAAGGTGCAATAGTGAAAGGAGTTTATATTTATGTAGTGGCCTGATGTGGTCCAGCTGTCTGACTGTTATATACATGTACTACTGCGGCATGGGTTTGAATCCGGCCTATTGCTCTTTCCATATTGTAAAACAGGGCATAAATAACACATCTCGACTCCTTAAAGCATTTTATTGATTGCATGTGAGTGGTTTAATATGTGGAACTCGTGACCAATTTAAGACTGTGCAAACCTATTGACAAAGCTTGTCAAACAATACCGAACATCAGCTGTAAATCAAATATCAGCAGTGGAAAAGAAGTACAGGACTGATACAAGCAAACAATGTGAATTGTGGCAGAAATTACACGAGAATTGAGTCCTGTAAGCAAATAGATTTACTGTTTACATTGTAAATCAATGATTACATTGTACAAGAAAATAACAAGGTATGATTAAATCTTAAAGAACAAGATAGTACAACATTAACAAAGCATTATTGTAGGTGAGATCAGAGTAAGGAAAATAATCTGTCTTGGAGGTCTAAAGGAGGAAGAGAAACATCTGAGACAGGAACCAGAAAAGAGCACAGTACAAAGACTAGAAAGTGCAATTGATCCTTGCATCCTTTGTTAGCATCTGAGTTGTTGACCAGGAGCATTACTGTGACACTGACTTTACGTTAGCAGACCTACGCAGTATGTGAAGTCAAGAGGTCTAAATGATGGCTGGTCAGAGCAGAACAGTGAAGACTGCATTTTTTTAGTCCTATTCACATTGTGAGCGTTTCATCAATCAATCAAATTTATTTCTAAAGCCCTTTTTACATCAGCAGTTGTCACAAAATGCTTTTACAAAACACCAAGCCTGAAAACCAAAGGAGCAAGCAACAACAGTGTTGAAGCACAGCAGTGGCTAGGAAAAACTCCCTAAAAGGGGCGGAAATTTAGGAAGAAACCTAGAAAGGAACCAGGCCCGGAGGGGTAACCAGTCCTCTTCTGGCTGTGCCGGGTGAACATTTTAAGAGGAAAAGTTGTAATAATTAATAAATGCATGTGGGCTGTGTCCACAGTCTATAAAATCTAATCAAGTTCGGGGGGGGGTCAGCAGAGTGGCAGCTGGAATCATCAGGTATCGCCTTAATGTGAAACACAAACAGGAGGACTTTGGACAGGGACAGCAACGAGTCTTTCGAGCCTGGTACTCCGTAGGTGTGGGCCAAGACTATGTCCGCCTAAGTTTAGATTTACAAGGAGTTACAATGGAGAAGGAGAAGTGAACCTACTCCCTCAGCACAAATTTATAGCAGTGTAAAACCTTGGGGCTGAGACAGGGGGGTCCAGTGACACTGTGGCCCTATACGGGGGAGGCCCCAGGCAGGGCACAACAGGCAGGAAGTCAATCCACCCACATTGCCAAGCATCAACCCAAGGGACACCAACCAACCACAATCACACTGAATGGGATAAACAAGATTTTTCACAAGACCATTCCTGATCAGTCTCCAGGAGGCAAGCCTGGATGTCAGCTGACATCACTAGGAGTACTCAAGCAGTGTAACAACAAATTAGCCTTCAAAACAAGATTGCCAGGTTACAGTTAGCTGAAAGGGCCAAATAGAGCCTGCAGATTTCTGGAATAAAGACTGTATGGATAGATGAGACAAAGATTAGCATGTACCAAGATTAGTATAGTGTTATGGCTTCAGCGAGTTTGGCTGCCACCACTTTCATGTCTCTATTGATGATTTAATTGTTGGCGGCAGCATACAGAAACATATTGTCTGCTTAAGTGCAAGCAAACGTATTTGATGGCGTCTCATTCAAAATTAACAAAAACTGTGTCAATAATTACACAGGGCAATGTAGTTACTAACTCAACGCAATCATTGCTAGCTTACTAGTTTTTTGTGCGTGATATTCATTTTGATCTGTGATGCACTGGTTAATTGCACATTTGTGTCGCCTTTCGTTTCATATGAAGTTTGAGTGCCTGGCTTAGCTAGCTTAAAAAGAGAATCCATGTTTGTTTTCGTAACTGTCAAACTTCACAAAACACAGTAGCTAGATGTGAAATTATACGACTTCCTCATCAAACTCCTTTGCTCATGGTAAATGAGACTTTTCGAACCTGGTCCACTGCAAAGAATAAGGCTATTATCTCATGACAAAGCTATCATACAGAAAGTGGTGTCTGTAGTAAAAATGATTTCCAGCAGTAATGCACTGAATGACATGCATTACAACAAGTTGTAAGTTCACAAATGGTAAACACAACATTCTTTCAACATCAACAAAAGAATGACTGAATACAGTTGATTAGCGGAGGCTGGGCTCGCCCTACAAAACGTACCATTTAACAAGTAAATAAATACATTTCAAAGTAGATATTATTAACTATACAATACTGAAAAGATACAGTAGCACTGTGAATGAAAATATTCAGCAAACACGGACTAAAGTGCTACAAATTCAGCAGTATATATGTGTGTATTCAGAATGGAGGGAGGTTTATATAGCGCAGTAATTACAGGAATAAAACAGAGTCAGGGTACTGACGATTAGTAAAAAGGACTTTGGTGGCAGCAGTTGAGAAGCGTGTACATTGGCAAGACTTCATACTGTGTGAACGTGTAAGAGGAAGGATGTTGAGAGACCCAGGGTTGTGTGTGGTCCCTGACTCTGCCTTCTTCAGGCTTGGGGCAGATGTCCTGAATGGGTGAGAGCTTGGCCACCTTCACTATCCACCGTAGGGCCGTATGGCGGTGCGTGGAATGGTTCCCGTGCCAGGCTGTGATGCAGCCGGTCAGGATGCTCTCGACGGTGCCGGGGAAGTATTTGGAGATGACCCAAGACAACATGCCAAATGTTTCTAGTTGCCCGGGGTGGACAGCAGATGTTATGAAATGTATCAAAATGCTTGTTTTTAAGCCCCCATACAATGCAGTTGATCAAGTATAGTCCTTTATAAATTAATGATTACATTTTCACTTGATTTTTCAGCAATTGTTTCCTGTCCAGTGTTTGACCATGGCATTGTCCCGTCACAACCAGTCCAAACACGCACCGGAGGTGACCGTATTGTCCTGCCACCAAACATGGTAGATCTTGCCGGCTCCTGACCTATCACCAGTACTCGTTGGAGTTCAGCGAGACCAGGCGTCCCTGTCCGACATCCACCAGGTGCCAGACCAAGTTCTCGGGTGCACTCCACTGGACCCACAGGCACTCACAGTATTCCTGGACCAGGTTCTGAAGCAAGGAGCCACGATGCAGCTGTACTGCGAGGCAGCGACTAACACTGTGACTAACACTGTGACTAAACTGGCCTTTTTCGTTCTGGATCTTAGTAGAATGATGACTCATACTGAACCATGTGTTTCTGTACTCCAAGGATTAATCCGCAGATAACAGGAGAAACTAAAATAGTTTTTAGTAATTTGTCTTCGAATAATCTCCCCTTGTTCATCCGTCAAATACCTACACTGGGTTAGATTTCTTCTGTAAACCAATGAGCACACGGGAGAGGTGTGACTTGCAGTAGGCTGAGTGTGTCAAATAGGGTTTTGGCAACGCAGGCTCTCATTCACACGTACGACACAGTGACTGGAGAGAGTGTATGTTTAAATTTCATTTGACTGAACATTTTCTATGTTTAAATATAATGCTCACGCATGCAACTAGCTGGTCTAGTTTATGTGTTAGACCGCTATGCCACCCAGGCCCACTAAATAAAGTACCTAAACATAAATAAAGTTCAAAGGACAATTTAAAAATGCATGCGGTCGAGGGGGGTTCAGCGGGGCTAAGAATGCACATGTACTGCTACAGCATGGGTTAGAATCTGGCCCACACGTACTGCTATAGCATGGGTTAGAACCTGGCCCACATGTACTGCTACAGCATGGGTTAGAATCTGGCCCACACGTACTGCTATAGCATGGGTTAGAACCTGGCCCACATGTACTGCTACAGCATGGGTTAGAACCTGGCCCACACGTACTGCTATAGCATGGGTTAGAATCTGGCCCACATGTACTGCTATAGCATGGGTTAGAACCTGGCCCACACGTACTGCTACAGCATGGGTTAGAATCTGGCCCATTTCTCTTTTATCAAAAACCTCTGTATCTTCTTCTACTCTCTCTGTCAATTAAGCATTTACAATACTGAAAAAATTATTTAAACCATTTTAAAATTAAAATGAACAAATACAATCAAATCTGTCTTCCAAATTGGAGTCAGTGTTTAAAAACCATTCCAACAACATTGTGGAAAAAAAATACATAAAGTCAGGTCAACAGAATATACTGTAAATAAAGTCAGGTCAACAGGATATACTGTAAATAAAGTCATGTCAACAGGATGTAGTGTAAAGAAAGTCAGATCAACAGGATATACTGTAAATAAGGTCAGGTCAACAGGATATACTGTAAATACGGTCAGGTCAACAGGATATACTTTAAATAAAGTCAGGTCAACAGGATGTACTGTAAATAAAGTCAGGTCAACAGGATATAATGTAAATAAAGTCAGGTCAACAGGATGTAGTGTAAAGAAAGTCAGGTCAACAGGATATAATGTAGATAAACTCAGGTCAACAGGATGTAGTGTAAAGAAAGTCAGGTCAACAGGATATACTGTAAATAAGGTCAGCTCAACAGGATATATTGTAAATCAAGTCAGGTCAACAGCATATACTGTAAATAAAGTTAGGTCAATAGGATATACTGTAAATAAAGTCAGGTCAACAGGATATACTGTAAATATAGTCAATATATTTGGTTGGGGTTAAGGTTAGGGTTACGTTTGGTGTAAGGTTTAGGATTAAGGTTAGAGTGAGGGTTAGGATTAAGGTTATGGTTAGGGATTAGAAATGTTTTAATGGAATTCAGTTAGAGTTAGGGTTAGTGATCTTAAAAAAAGTGGTGTGTGTGTGTGTGCGTGCATGCGTGTGTGTGTAACAGAGTACAGGGCAGATAGACAGTCCTCTACAGGCCGTGGCTCAGCTGGTTGAGGTTCATGATGATCTTTGAGGCCTTTCGGTGTCCCCATATTGGAGTAAAGGCCCTGATGGTGTGTTGGGCTGACCCCACCCTTTGAAGAACCGTACCACCGTTAAGATTACATGTGGTCAGAACCACAACAACAACAAACAACTGTAAACCCCTATTTGTGTTTGTTTACTGTAAACTGTAAACAAACACAAATAGTCCTCAGCTTTGCCCGTCTGTGTTCTGCAACCAGGCTGTCTGGTGGCACACGATGGACAGACGGGCAGAGGCAGTCCAGGGGTTTGATTAGTGGGTTGAATTGGTGTCGGGGAGGGCACCATATTCATCATGTGATATCTGTCGCGGGTGTGCTGACTGGATTAGTCTTAATCCACCACCACCAGCACCTCCCAGATGGATGGACAGAAGGAGTCGCTCGACTCTGAGCCTTCTCTTACACCTCCTCCAGACCTGTGGAGAACGGAGGAATACTAGGAGTGTCTTTCTCCTAAATACTGACAAAGACGCACACACACACACTCTTCATAATCTCCAGCACTCAGAGGTCACCTGCGGTTCATAGGGATGTGTTTATGTGGATTATACCCTTGAAACAATGTGCTTACCTCTCTCCTTTCTGTTTCAACCCTCTCTCCCTCTCTCCTTTCTGTTTCAACCCTCTCTCCCTCTCTCCTTTCTGTTTCAACCCTCTCTCCCTCTCTCCTTTCTGTTTCAACCCTCTCTCCCTCTCTCCTTTCTGTTTCAACCCTCTCTCCCTCCTTTCTGTTTCAACCCTCTCTCCCTCTCTCCTTTCTGTTTCAACCCTCTCTCCCTCTCTCCTTTCTGTTTCAACCCTCTCTCCCTCTTTCCTTTCTGTTTCAAACCTTTCTCCCTCTCTCCCTCTCTCCCTTCTGTTTTAACCATCTCTCCCTCTCTCTCCTCTCTCCCTCTCTCCCCTGGATTTGACTGTAATTGACCCAGTTTCAGACAGCATGTCTGCCTGTAGTTGCCCTGTAATAGCGCCATAGAAATCCTCACACAGAACATACAGTGTCTTTTGTTCTGTTTCTATGTTTGTTATTAGGGCTTTCGGACCTCATCGCCACCACAACAGTGACAGAAAACATTCTCATTGCATTATCTCAACAGAGACAGAAAACATTCTCGCAACGTTATCTCAACATGACAGGAAAATCCCCCCTGACAGGAACCGTGACCCCATCAGTGACCTTTGGTCTCTAGTTTCCCGTTAGGATCTAAGGGAAGTCTCTTCAAATGCATCCTCCTGAGAAGGAGCTAAAGGCGTATTCCCGAAATAATCTGGAGCACTCTTAATTGGATTAATTGTTGAAAGGAGGTTGTGTTATTAAAAAATGACTGAAACACGAGGGTTAGGGTGCAATGGGTGTGGGATTAACAGTATCTCACCAGCATGCTGCCATGACATGTACGCGCATATACACACACACATACACATACATACACACACACACACACAAATCTTTCTCTTGCTATTTCTCTCTCTTTCACACAACACACGACAAGCATGTGACCCAATGCAGAAACAGAGCCAGGCGCAAGGTACAACTTATTGTGCGCGCCAATGAAGATAAGCACTAAACCCATTTTCAAAGCTTGAAATAAATGCCAGATCTTTTTGATGCCAGAGATCTGTGACTTCTCTCCATCTTATATTCAAAGAAGGAAGGGAGTAAAAAAGGGGAACATAAAGCAAACACCATGAACAATTTATCTCAGAGCCTGGTTTCTTTTCCCTTCTTCCTCATTTTTTCTTCTCTGCCCAGTTTTATCTCTCCTTGAAGTAGAAAGAACCCTGATTTAGTTATCTATCATTTAAAAAAAGAGGAATCCAGATATTTATGATGTGTTTTCACCGCCTGTGCTGCCCACTTTAACAGCAGTGCTTTGGTAGATGGAAGAAAGCGGGCACATTTGGACCATCTCATCCCTGTCTGTAGAAACGTATTACAATCTGTAATGTGTTTAAGCTATTTCTACTCAGCTTACTGTACCTAATGTAGTAGCTTAACATGAAAGACAGACCTTACCAGTGCGGCGGAGTGTTGTCACGTTGGTAAAACGCCAACATGAAATCCCAATTACAATTGTGAATTGACGTACATAGTACTGATGGGCCGCCGTTTCACATCTTCCCTACCGCTTTGAACAAAGCTGGCATGAGACGTGTTCTTCCAGTTGTTGTCTTGAGGAAGTTGTGTTCACTGAGACAAACCAGCAAAGTCTTGAAGTGTGTCACTGAGGGCTGATGCATGACTTCTGATGCAGAGGTCACTGTGCCTCTGGTTAGTATTCATAGGCCAAAGCAGAGGGACTACTTTCACGAAAGCAAAGGGACTAGTGAGCAAATTGAATAGCCAAGGTCAAAATACCAAAGGGCACATTTTTAGATTTTGGTGGGCTCCACACAGGCGACAGCTGCCAAAATTATAACATGAGAGGGTTTTGTTTCAATTAGACAATTAGAGAGCAGCCCAGGAGGAGCAGTCCATTGTGTGGTCTATTGATCATCTCCATTGAGTTAATCTTTAGTAGATGTGTAAAGGTCAAGGACAGACAAGCCTTGTTATAATAGTCTAGGCCTTTACTGATTATTGTCACATTGATTAATTCATCCACAGATGACCTTGGGAGGTATTCTCATCAACTGTCTGAGATTTAAACATTGTGATGCGTGGCTATTTTGGTCAAGCAACTGACTGCACAACTGTTGGTTGTTCAGTATACCGTGTGTGAGGAGGGCAGACCGTGACCATTTTGAAACAATACGCATACATGTATATATGCATACATATATGAAAATGCCAAAACAACAAATTCTTTTTAGATTTTTCAAACTATGCACATGAATCGTGCCACAAACTAATTAAGTGAAAAGGAAAATAGGTAATCTACATCAGACATCCCCCCCGGAGACCAAACTGGCACTGTTAGGCCCTAGAAGTCAATAACTAAAATCACTGTTAGTACCTAAAGTCCCTGTTAGTCCCAGTTAGCGGAGTGAGTGCGAGACCAGGGTTGGAATCAGGCTCATGAATAATCCAGTGGGTCCTGGGGAGGACGATGCAATTGGTCAGCTCGGTGTTGAGCGAACATTAATCTAGTAGAGGCTGTCTTGCCTCTTCGTGCTCTAGTAACTCCTCGTGGAGGCTTGGGCGCCTGTCAGCTCAACTGAGGTGGAAGGCCAGATAGGAAGCCGTGTGAAGATTTTTTGATCAGGAGGTGCTGGGAATAAACGGATGGATGACACGTGCCCGTTCCGGCGGATGGGATTTCTACAGGAGGGCCTGCAGTACAGCTACATGCCACTTTGACAACCTCATCAGGGGTTGCTGACATGACGTCAGGGTGTGCAGCCCGGCACACCTGCTTCCTGCGGTTATTTCGGAGAGCGTGTTCCTTCTGTCAAGTAAGGACTCTGATCTAGACTTTCTGGCTGTGTATGCACTGTGAATTAATTTTTACTATATCATTTTTTTTTATAATTATTTTAATTTTAAAAGTACCTACTTTTATTTTTAGGCATCAATTGTGGCACGATTTATGCACATTGTTTTAAGAGATAAATTGATTTTTAATTACAGTTTTGCCATTTGATTTTAACGTGTAAGCATGTAATTTCCTTTATTGGCGGGCATAGACTTCCATGCACTGCAAAAAATGTCTTAAAAAATAAGAAAATGTAACTATATTTGAGGAGTTATTTGCTTGAAATAAGTGAAATAACCTGCCAATGGAACAAGACAAACTTAATATTCTTGATATTCAAGGTATATTTTCTAAAACCAAGCGGAATTATCTAAGACACTTAGCTTGTTCAGAAATATTTTCCTTATTTTAAGGATGGTTAGATTTTTAAGCTGAAAACAAGATAAACATACTTTATAAGACATATTTTGCAGTGTGTTTTTTTAACCCTATTTATGCATAGCTGTTGAAGCAGTATATGAATGTATGCGTGTGTGTGTTTGGTTGTTGGTTGGGGGGGGCATTGAATAAAATAATCTCAAAGTGTTAACATATTTACAAAATCTCCAACGCTTTTGATTGTTTGCAACTACTGGAAGATCGTATTTAGAGATATATGCAACCTGTGTACAAAATCTGTAAAAACACTTTCACTCTATTGTCCACAATTGGCTCTTATCTCTATAGATCATACAAGCAACGATAACTATTGGTAGTTCACTGCCCTCATGGTGCGGTATCTTGTTCTTATTGGTTATATTGTCAGTCCCTTGAAAGCGCTGCTAGCCAATAGGCTAAAAGGGGGACGAACGGTTTTGGTGAACACTCGCTCGCGCTGACAGTGTTGGAATCGGATCGTCCCCGAGCGCGCAGACTAGTAGAGACGAGAGTACACGGCGAACGACTCTTTTGGGAGGAGATAGTGGATATTTTTTTTTTTTACCTCTCCGCTCTAACAGCAACAACAAATTAAATCAGATTTTGTTCAGAGGGCCGTCTAACTACAGAGATCGAAACGTGGGGGGGAACCAGGGATTTGGTCCGCAAGTTTTTTTCTTTTGCATTTTCTTTCTTTTCATAAAGGATTCTGTTGGAGGCTCGCGCACACTTTCGACGCAAAGATGATGGTCGGGGAGATCGAAGTGAAGGAGAGACCGAGGCCGAGTCCCGATTATTTGATGCAATTGTTAAACGAAAAGAAGCTGATGACCAGTTTGCCAAATCTGTGCGGCATCTTTACACACCTTGAGAGGCTTCTCGATGAAGGTAAAACGCGGTCTGGAGAAAACGGGTAGTTGGGAGGGAAAGCGTGACCACGGCACTATCCCCTGGGCTCGGTGGGCATGCTTGCTGCATAGTGGAGCGCAGGCATGTTAGCTACCTAGCCAAGCTATTACAGCTTGCTATCGAGCTGAAGTATTGCATAGCGCAAGACAACTTCTTCTTTTTACTTTACAAAGTGATAACCTATAGGAAATGAAACTAGTTTTGCATACCATGCAATTCTGCCATTTTTTTCCACACCAAAACTCCACCATGGCTTTGTCTGGTTGATTTCTGACTTGTGACGACGAAGTGAAAAGTTTTTTTAGCCTGCTAACTAGCTAGCCAGGACCGATAAACTAGATATTTTCTCACTAGTTATTGCTGGACGCTGTAGCCACAAACTGGTCGACAGGTGATTTTACCTCTCTTTTTTAGCCTGTTCAATGTAGTTTGAATTGGGGAATTTTGAGAGTTGGTGTTCTAAATATGATTTATTGTAGCTAAAGTAGTGTCCACGTTCTGTCTAACTCGCCCGGACAGTAGGGTTAACTAGCTAGCTAGGAAACTTCCCTTCCTTCGTGTACAACCATGTTGTAAATACACACGGAAACTGCCTTAAAAAGCACAACAATTAACTATTCACCGATAATCAGCTTGGTGTGCTGTGGTAAACACCCAGTATTTGGTTAACAACAATCTGATGGATTCGCACCACATCGGAATGTGCCCCGGCTGTTGCCGTTTAGATTTTCAAACAATGGGCTGTTGAGTTATTTGCCTTGCAAAGATTTCCTGCTCCATGCGTTTGGATTGCATGTATATTACGTTCTAAAGCCTACATAAACGCAGCATTTATTTAGTGCGGACAGAAACGCCAACGATGATGAGGCAGGAATTGTGCTGCTTTTTATTCATTTGACGCTGTAGAGTTTTTCTCTACCTGTGCGGTCTTTGTTAGGGCCATTGTCTCCAGACACGTTGTTGTCGCAGGAACTCTCTCTAGTCGGCTATGTGATATCTATAAATTAACTGGTTACATGTATACTCATATTGCGGCCCATTTTGATATTATATATTCTCATGTACAATTCATAACGGGAATGTGGTTTATGTAATTGGGTAGGTGACGCTAGAGAGCGCCACTTCCACCTTCGCGTCCTGTCTTTTTCCATCTGATGTGGACAGCTGCCATTAAGTCACTATTCTAGGAGTAAAAACTTGCTTATGTGATGTATGACCTGTGTGTCTTAATATAAAAAGTTGTTACAAAACATTCCAGCTTTTGTCACCACCAGTGACCCAGAGTTTTAGTTGCACCTCAGTCTGTGGTTAGTTGATGGTCTGATGCTTTGATTATAAGTTTAGAACCAAAACGTGTCCCCAAGTCAAATGCTTATCTGATGCATCTGAGCATGTTTTTGCCCGTCAATACAAAGGATTACTATGTCACCACCTTCAAAACGGGTTTTGTTTGCACAGTGACATTCATCAAATAGCCCTGCCACCATGCTCCACCACCTCTCCCAGTTTATCATCAACCGAGTTTAGAGAAACTCGTAACCTCCTCCAGTTGAGGCATTCCTGAAATTATTGCCCTGTGACAAGCTCCTACTGATCTCACCTCTACCTGCGGTTTGCAGGTCTTTTTCTCTTTTAGTGGAGACACAGGAAATTTGAGAGGCAGGTTTGGGGCTTTTTCAACTCTGTGCCTTCCATCCTGTCTACACAACCACATTACTAACCCCCCCAGCTCTGGAAACCAGGCCGTGATGCTCGCTCAGCTGGCAGCCCGGTGTTGCAGTGACTTGGAGGGCTTGTTGTGACTCACTTCGTGGGTGGTGTTTTTAGGAGACCCGTCACACCTCCTGAGTATGTGTTTCTGAAGTTGAGCACAAACGTCACGTAAGCACGGGGAAATGCGTTAGTGTGGCATTGCAGAATGATCTGAAAGCAAAAAGTGGGCTGCTCCTGTTGGCCACTCTGGTAAGGCAGTTTTGTGTGGTACCTCTGTCTGCCATTCAGGTTATGCAAATTCTGACCACAGTTTCACTTGGTGGCAGGGATGAACACTGAAGCCCATTGTGACTTTTTTCTATGGGGGGAAAGCTTGCAGGCTGCCGTGATTTTGTTTAACCTTTCATGTGAATATTTTTTGGCTTCCTGCGATGCGTTAGATTTTCCACAAATTAGCTTACAACTCTGGATCTTATTATGGGTTCGTATGGAGTTGGTTTATGTAACGACTGGAGATTTGTTTGAAAGTACAAATTCGGTATCTAACATTTACTCAGTCACACTTAATTTTATCTATGGGAATGCTTGGGATCATATTTCCCAAAGGAAACACGTTTTTTTAGTTGAATTCTCGTTTTTTTTAGCATCAATTTCTGCCTTTTGCCGGCCTCAAGTAGATAGTATCACAAATCAATGGTCTCTTAGTGTTAATCCCCATTTGCCCTGTGTTGTAAGAACCCAGACGGGGCCTCACCTCAGACACAGGGACGTGTACCTTGACCGCATGGCAAGGTGTCCTGGCGTCCTGTCCAAACAAGACCGCTGAAGCGAACTCGGTGGGGGGATTGGAACGGACGTTAGCATTCTTTCCTGGTCGTCCTTCCTGTAGAGCTCTGCCAACAGCTGCACCTATTGTGTGTGTTCGCGCGCGTGCGTGCGTGTGTGTGTTCGCAGCTGTTTCCATGGTTAGGGAAAGACGACACCAGGAGTGTTACCGCCGTGTAACAACTGTTCCGGCTTAGCTGGCCGCGGTGGTGTGTGCGACACCTAGCTCCTTGGAATGATTGTGTGTAGCACTACACAAGGACGCACAAGGCAATTCCAGTGCGCAGCAGTCGTCTTTCCTGTGTGACACACGTGCCGCGTTTTTCTTTTTTTAACGATCCGCCGGTGACATGCCAACAAGCAAACTTGCACAAATTGCACTACTTTCTGTTGGCAGGAGATGCTACGACTTTTTAGGGGGATGCTGATGATTGGGGAGTTGGTTGCTAGAGAGCAGGAGTCGGCTCCGTAAATCTGTGTAGACTTGTAACACAGTTTAGTCGTGTCTTTTCATGTTTCTGGCAACCCATTGACTTTTTTTTTTTTTTACTCTGTTTGATCTGAATCTGTGTGGTTCAAAGTCCCCCTACTTATCTTCATAAAAAGCTGTTTTGCTCGTTTTTTTGAATCAGTACCACAAACTGAGAGTACTGCTACAGGTTGTGCGTGGCAACTATTTCCTTGCTAACTGATGGGTAATGAATAGCCTACGGTGTTTGTTGCCGGTGTTCAGTTTAACTGGACACCAGTTGGCCATTTTTCATTGTTTTAACGGAGAATCTTTACTTAGGTTCTATTTAGACCACAACAGTTGTTGTGACGAGTTTAATTCGTATAACATTAACACAACATGTAACTACAATTTTAAATTCACGCTAGTTCGGGGCAACAGCGCTCTGGCCTGACCCGGAAGGCTTATAAATACACTGGGAATGTAATTTACCTGCTAGCTTACATGGAGCTCTCTATCAAACAAGTGCTGTTGATTGTGATTGTAGATTTGTTTTGGTGCCGGCGTGAGATGTTTTTAGTTGCTTCACATCAGCAAAATGTTTTCTGATCCTGTTTATGGAGCCAGAAGCACTTGGTGTCCCACGTTACTTCAGAAGTTGACGTGCGACAACTGCCATTTTCACCTGTTGCCACTATAAGAAAATGTATCTCTGACGCAAATCTGGCAACAAGTCTTGTTCATCTAAATGACCGTCGTAGTGTAAACACAGCGTAGGGTGGTCCCTGGGGAATATGTCAGAAGAAATTGCGTAGTTAGACTCTACAGTTCTGTTTTCACATCATTCCTCTTTCTACTCGTCTATTTTTGTGCCGCTCCTACTTTAATTTCCTGCTGTAGGGTGACCCTTCCGTGCCTGCAGCAGGGCCTGACCTGCACTAACCTTCGACACACAATCAATTTGCCGTCTAACATGATTGAGTGCCGCTCGCTAAGTAAGACATCACCTGGGGCTTTGGGAGTCCCGAGCTCTTGGACTACAGAGACGGGGTTGGGGGGGGGGGGTTGCTGTTCAGGCTGACTCCTATTTTGTCGCTGTCCATTCCCGCCCATGCCTCTCCCTCCACTTACAAACCGGGGGGTTTAATTAGCCACAGCCATTCTTTTAGCGGCTTTACTGGACAGTGAAGTTGAGTTGCAGGTCTGATTCTCCCTCTGGTCTCTTCCTCCCCCCGCTCCCACCTGGTGATAAATTGGATGGCCTGTGGAGGTGGACAGCGTGAGTGTAGGGACGTCCCAGACTCTCTCGCTCGCTGTTCTCGCCCCTCCCCCCACTTGCTCTCACCCTTTCTCTCCCTTGCTCACCCCTCAATCCACCTCCCACGTATCTGAACCACACTAGTGATTGTGAGCTCCTACAGACCCCTGGCTCCCGTCCCGGGCCTCTCCCTTGCCCTGCTGCCGCTGATAAAGTCATCCTCCGACAGGCCTTGCCTGCACTTTTATCTCGGGCCACAATCCTGCCTGTGCCGGGCCCTCTTATCGCAGCTGCCCCCGCCTGTCACCCAGGCCGGCTGGAAACCGCCTGTTGTTGTTCTTCTGTTTCATTCTAAAAACTGCAAAATGGAGGCGCACAAGGCTTTAAGTGGGCTGTTTTTCTGGAGGGCTGCACGTGCCTCGCCGTGGCGTTTCCTTGTCAGAGGGGCTGTGGGTTTGGACTTCTGTGTTTCATGATGTGTCGGGACACGTTGGCGTGTGTGGACGTTGTAATAGTCATGTCACAACAGTGACGTTTTTGCTTTGACGCCCTTTCCTCCCTGACCTTTGACCCACTCCTTGCCGAACCCGGCCAGGAAACGCCCGTTTCAAACTGGACCTTGTCGTTGGTTTGTGACTCTGGGAACAATGAGAAGAACAGCCTGTTCAGACGTTTTAGAAAATGTCTGGGAGAAGAGAAGCAAAAAGCCCAAAAGCTCTGCTCTTTTATGTCCCTTTTCCTGTGTAATGTGTTGTTTTCTCAGTGAGCTGCGTCAGTCTCTCCCGTTTCCTGTGACTAATTTGAATCTGGGTTGTAAGAGGCCGTCTGAGACTAGCTGCCTGTTTCTTTCATTCGCTCCTCCCTCGAGTCGTGTTCACATGCGCGCACAGGCTCCGCAGGAATGAGGTGGGCCGCCTTCACCCCGCGCATTCCTCGACTGCTTTGAATAGCTCCCTATACACCCCTTCCCTCTTCTCTTCTTCCTGCTCTTCCTTTATTCCTTTCTTTCTGTCTCATATTTGTTTTTCCTCTCTGTAGTGTGATTCTTTTGAGTCTCTGGGCTGCCTGTCGCTGCAGATGGGGCCTGACAATTAGGCTCCACGGGAATCAGTGAGTTATTTGTCTGTGTTCCCACTGTTCCTCTTTGTTTTTCTCTCAACACACTGGCTGGGGAGGTGAGGAAATGAGCTGAATGCCCGTTCTTTTTTTCTCCTTCTTCCTCTCTGCTTGCATTCTTTTCTTTTTTTTTCCTGAGGTAAATGGCAAGCGTTAGTGGCTAGCTGAGGAATTTACGCTAACCTGGCGTGTTAGCCTAAATGCCTTAAGAAGGCATTTGTTTTTTTACATACTCTTTGTAGTTTGTAATTCAGTGTGATCTATATTAGGATACATTAACTGGACCCCATTCTGATCTGTCTTGAAGGAACATGTTATTGTTTTTGCAATATTTAGTTTTCTTGAAATACCCCCAAAGCTTTCTCACTCCCCTCCCCTACGAAAAGGTTTCAATACTCCCTTCTGTCCTCCGTAAATGCTATAATAGATCAATTTGCTTCCAGTTTGCAACCTTCGACTTCTCCTCACAAGGCACACACGGTGATAAATCAGCGATGAATAATTTACCTGTCTGGAAACAGCTTGTGTTGTTTCTGTGGCACTCCTGCGATGCGTTTCACAAGGGCGGCCGAGCGTCAACCTCCCCCCTCCCCTTTTTGGCGAGTGAGACCGTCATCTATGGCGCTACACCATCAAATATGTACAGGGGATGAGGGTACAGGCCTTACGGCTCGGCGGGTTTCGCCCTGGTGCTCCCGTATCTTTTCATCTTCGTCCTCCCATTTCCCATACTCTCTTGCCGCTGTGTCTGAGGAACTGCCTTGACCCTGATTTCACCTTGGCGGTTTGAGTGGAACTGCAGTGTAGCCCTCCAAATCCGCGTGTCGCAGTCTAGCTGTCCTACCTCGGTACCTCAGTTTTCGCTCAGCTGAGTTTATTTACTTTTAAAGATCCCAAGGACGGATTTAAATGTTTTCCGACCGTGACTTGGGGTTGAGGGCGAGTGCAAAGGTGCCAACAGGCTACTCAGTGTGGTTCTCTTGTGGTCATACATTCGCTGAATTCCACAGATCAGCCGCTCAAGTTCATGCCTCTACTTGTGATTGGATGATCCTGCGCTGTACCAATGTCCTGAACATGGGGGCGGGGTCTTGGTGTGGGCTGCCATGTCCCACAGGCTTGCAGTCTTTTTCCCTCTTTATGCTGAGGAGTAAAAACAACAGTAGTCTGTTAACTGTAAACATGATGGTACTCGGTGGAAAAGAAAATGTAAGAACTGTACGAGGGATGCCTCTTTCTCCAGAAGTATTTGTTCGGGTTATGTTTTTTTGTTGTTGCTACTAGTCAGTTTGCCTAACGGATTAGCCTGACCGTTATCAGTTTGCGGTTTTTGACTAGATTACAAGCAAGCACAATGGCTGTTTTGTGTGATTTTTGGTTTTAATTGGGGAAA
>JACXGI010005405.1:0-10673 GCA_016801175.1 Esox masquinongy | reverse complement strand
CTGTAAGGATTTCGTCTGCGGCAAAATTAGAGGTTGTCAAATGTTGGAGGTCTCGGGCTGACGGGCCGCCGTCTTTATGCTAATGTGACATTTCAGGAGGAAGTGGAATTGGGCTCGGGAGAGGGGGCGGTTTGTGAGCAGAGCCCTCTGAAAAGAAAACGTTTTAGTTGGAGTAGAGGAAGGAACGTTTTGTTGGACGGGTTGCCAGACATGCCGGTTGCCAGGTGCCGTTTTAAAGCCGGATGCTTGGGCAACACAGAATGAATTCCTTTGCTGGGAGGCCTTGACCTGCTACCAGCCTCTGTTTTAGGCAGTGTTTTGGGAGAATGGCGCAGTTCAGTTCAGACCTACTCTAAGGTTTACGTCTTTCATGTAGGCACTGAATGCACCCAACCCTAGTCATCTGCCCACCATTGGTTCATTGCTGGACGTCTCAGTGTGTTTTTTCTCTGGGAGGAGTGATGTCTTGTCAGTGGTCTGGCCTGAGCTCTGTGACACGTGGATGGCCGACAGCTTGGTTCGGCCGCTTGCCTGTCTTTTCTGGCGTGAGCTGTTGGCGTAGTGAACGTGCTTGTAACATTATTGGAACTGGGCAATCATGGTTCCCTGCTGAAGTGTTTGGGTTGTCGTTTTATGGCTTTTCAGGTTTGGCATCCGAAATGTATTACTTGATTGTGTTTAGGGCTGTCGTTAAAGAAGTGTGTTGGACTATGCAAGGTTTGAATGTGAGGATATTCTGTCATCCTCAATCTCCATAATCTCAGACCGATCTGGTGTGTGTCCGTGTGTGTGTCCGTGTCCGTGTGTGTGTCCGTGTCCGTGTGTGTGTCCGTGTCCGTGTGTGTGTCCGTCCGTGTCCGTGTGTGTCCGTCAGTCCCTCGATTCTTAAAACATGCTCAAAAACAACAGTTGTTTTTCCTCTGGTCAGGAAATCCCCTTCAACCCTCCCATTTTTGGTCCGCCTCTGATCCAGCACATCTGTTTTGGGGGACCCCCCCCCCCCGTCCTCTGGGTGGTGTTGTGACTCTCTATAGATGCTGGTATTTGGAGTTAGTTAGGTTGCTGTCCTGTTCCCAGACACCACAGCCCCTTGTTGGCCTTCCGCTGTTAAACTCAATCCTTGTTATGGAACAGAAAGACTGGGGGGGAGACTCTCGCCATGCAGCTGTTGATGACCATTTGGTTTTTATTTATTTCAGTAAGGTCTCCCATACCATTCAGAAAGACCGGGGGGAAACTCTCGCCATGCAGCCGTTGATGACCATTTGGTTTTTATTTATTTCAGTAAAGTCTCCCATGTCATTCTCTGTTCACCCTCCGTCTGTCTCTGGGAACAATGCGCCCTAGTGAATGTCTGTCTGAGCTACGGCACATCTTCCTGTGGGCCCCATCTGGCCATCTGAACATCATGAAGGAACGAACTGTTTCAACGCTGCCCCTGGAGGCTCTCTGACTCCCTGCCTGCCCCAGCTGTGTCTGTCTCTCAGGCCATGTGGGCCTGTACTAAGCTGTGTCTGTCTCTCAGGACATGGGGGCCTGTACTAAGCTGTGTCTGTCTCTCAGGACATGGGGGGCCTGTACTAAACTGTTTGTATCTCAGAACATCTCAGGACATGTGGATCTGAACTGTTTGTATTTGTGTGTTCCTGCCTGACTGCCTTTGGCCTGTTCATTTTATCTGACAGGCTGATCTGAGCTAAAGGCATATCTCTCCCTGAACGATCGGCTCTCCTACTCTACCTGCTCCTTCTTTCTGCTGCTGCCCTCTCAAATACACTATTGAACAGGGTCGGCGATGACTGCCCAGACCTACAAATGAGACTGGCTTGTTTCTTTTTGTTATTGGGGAGCACAATTCACTGTATTTGGATGTGTTTGCGACGGGATGGAAAAGTTGTGTTCTGAAGCCACGCCTCGTAGTCGTGTGATTTGCTGAGAGATAATCGATGTCAGAGGTGAGGAACAAACAAAAAAAAAAAAGACCAAAGAGCTCTGTAGAGGGTTGGAACGTGATGGCGTCGAACGGGGATCCCGGCCAGTGAATCGAGTCTTAACGTGGTTGTGTAGACGTGCTCCCGCTAGAACGGGTGAAATGTGTCCCCCCGCATGGCCCTCGGTGGCGTCCCGCCCCCTCAGTGACGTCTTGTGTTTGCTTGTCTTTCAGAGATCAACAGAGTGCGGAAGGACATGTACAACGACACCAATGGCATCGTGGAGAAGCACCCGCTAGAGTTACCAGAGGCCCTGGGGCCCATCATTCACCTGCAGGAGAAGCTCTTTGTGCCTGTAAAGGAGTACCCTGACGTAAGTCACGTCGCGCACGCACGCCGCCTCATCCGGGTTTAGTTAGTTGTCTCCACCGATCCGGGTTTAGTTAGTTGTTTCCACCGATCTGGGTTTAGTTGTCTCCACCGCCTCGGTGTTCACCTTGCCGGCGGCTCTGGTGACGAGGTGCCGGCGGCTTGATGGCCCCGCTCAAACAAATAGCCCCTAATGCACCTAGTAGATCAGGCAGAGGGCCGTTCTTGAACCCTTTTATCTGTCGTGGGGTGGCGGTTATGGCAGTTTACAGCCTGTGCATTTTCTCTGAAGGCCGAAGGAGACCTCGGCCGGATTTTCTGCCTGCCCATTACTCATCGCACCGAACTGCAGGAAGTGCCGCTCGCGCCATAGGCGTAAGTGCCGCTCGCGCCATAGGCGTAAGTGCCGCTTTACCTCAGATGTAGTTTGGCTGGGACTTCATGATGCGCTATGATACTTGGGTCACGAAACAAGAATTTTCTCGATTTCATAGTTTATATGTAATAAATCACATCCTGTGTATGCTTATTCTTGATTTCTGGGTATTTTCATGTCCCAATAAGTAAACCACCGAGAACTGTACAGAACAGCGGAATCCCAGAACACAAAATAGGGTCTTGGTGTCAGTGTATCGATACAACGTTGTTAGGGAAACATTTGTGATACTATACTGTTGCAATTTATTTTATTACACACCAGCCCCACCCCCCCCAGAGAATAGCATTAAGGGCTACAAATTTTCTCTATCCGTAGCCAATTCTATTTGATGTTGTGTGAAATATTAAAAGGGGGAATTTTACTTGTTTTGCCTCCACAAGGAAAATGAGTCTCTCCGAGCTAATGATTTAGCAATTCAGACTGTCAGAGCTCCTGTGGGGAGGAAGGGTGTTGAGGAGGATGGGGACGGGAGGGTGTTCAAGACTACCTTTCCCAAAATACACAGGGAGTAGAAAATAGGCCACTCACCGCTCGCCTCTGTGAATGTCCCCGGAATGGCCGTTGGCAGAGTCCAGTTGAAACACAAAGTCCCTGGTGGGATCCCAGGCTGGTGCTGCCACTCAAACTGTCAGAGGAACTGATGGGACTGTGTGTTGGCTTGGGGGGAACGGGGCTGTTCGTCGGGGCGGCTGATGGGACTGTGTGTTGGCTTGGGGGGAACGGGGCTGTTCGTCGGGGCGGCTGATGGGACTGTGTGTTGGCTTGGGGGGAACGGGGCTGTTCGTCGGGGCGGCTGATGGGACTGTGTGTTGGCTTGGGGGGAACGGGGCTGTTCGTCTGGGTGGTGGAAAGGGGAAGTCCATGTCTCTGCTCTAATCCTGATCAGGGCGGTACAGAAGGATGACCATGTCACCTCTCTTGGAGCAACATTTCTCTTCCTAATCTGAGTGACTGGAGGGGCCTAGGGTGGGATGGAGGGGGGTGGAGGGCCTCAGCCAGGCGTGAAATGCATTTTCCCCCTGACAGAGCTGATAAAGGGCGCCAGGGACCCACTCTTCCCACAGAGCGGTCTGGCCCAGTACTCTCCCCACAGACCCCTACACCGCTCCTTGCCCGGCCCGATGTCTGGTGCCCTGAATAACTTTAAGCCCTCCCCCACCCTGGAAGGTCAGACTGGCTTCTAGGAAAAGCTGGCACTGGGACATTCTAATGTCTTGCCATGATCCAGATTTAATATATATTTTTTTTTTCTTTACGCACAAGTAATCGAGCAGTTGCTCTTCTTTCCAGAGTGCGTTACCGAAGTGCGTGCCCTCATTCCCAACGCTGGTTGACCGGTGAATCAAACCCATAATCCTGGCGTTGTGAATGCCCGAGACCGTTCTGAAAAGGTGGAACATGCTTAGAACACTTAGAGAGACCGGCAGAGAGACCGGCAGACATCTTCAGCTGACTGGATTTTCCAAGTAAGCTCTGACGGTGTGAAGCGATGTTCGTGCCACACCCAGGCTAAATTAATTTGGGTTTCCCCCTTGTGGATAGGTTGAATCACTGTGAGGTCTGAGGACCTTCCCTGTCACGCTATTGCGGTCTCTCTGTTAGTCTCTCGCTGTCTCTCACTCTCTCATGCAACTGCCTGAGTCAGGCCATTAAGGTGCAAACTTAATAGAACTTAATAGAAATGTTAACTATGATTGATCCAGGGCCATTTCTGGAGGAACTGATTGAAAGCAGGGTTGGCAAGGCACTCATGAGGGCTGTTGCTCGTTGTAAAATCCTGCTGTTATTAGATAAGCAGGGACTTGGTTGGGTTGTGTTGAGTGTACATTAGGTCTGGCACAATAACCGTGTCACCAATGGCTATTTAATTCTGCTTGTGTGGAATGAGCAGCTGGCTGTAGATGCTGCTGCCAGTCACGTACCATTTAGCGCATTAGCTCTAGTCCGGGGTGTTGTGTTAGCCAGTGTTTAGCACTAGTCCGGGGTGTTGTGTTAGCCAGTGTTTAGCTCTAGTCCGGGGTGTTGTGTTAGCCAGTGTTTAGCTCTAGTCCGGGGTGTTGTGTTAGCCAGTGTTTAGCACTAGTCCGGGGTGTTGTGTTAGCCAGTGTTTAGCTCTAGTCCGGGGTGTTGTGTTAGCCAGTGTTTAGCTCTAGTCCGGGGTGTTGTGTTAGCCAGTGTTTAGCTCTAGTCCGGGGTGTTGTGTAAACCAATGGCGCATGTGGCCTGAGTCACTATCTGAAGTCAAATGAACACATGCATATTCAAGTAGCCTTAAGCTTCAGGGGTTTAGCCAGCTGTGGTGTGTCACGGGTACTGATTTTTTTTTGTTGCCATTTGTTTACCCAATGTTTCGTAGAGTAATGCTGGGCGTGTGTGTGTGTGTTAGCATAGCTGTACGCTTAGCATCAAAAAAGAGTGTGGTGAATGTTGGGTAATTTCCTGTAATGTGACATCCTAAAAAGGACCTATTATTCTCCCAGGCCTGAGTAGCTCACCATTTCCTGACTGCATATTTTATCCTAGCGTAATGGTCTTAAAGTAATAGATAATTGTGTCCTTCAAACTTTCCGCTTTCGTCAAAGAATTTTCCATTTGCAGCAATTACAGCTTTGTAAACCTTTGGCATTCTAGTTGTCAGTTTGCTGATGTAATATGAAGAGATTTCACTCCATGCTTCCTGAAGCACCTCCCACAAGTTGGATTGGTGTGATGGGCACTTACGTACCATACGGTCCAACAGCTCTCACAACTGCTCAATAGGGTTGAGATCTGGTGTCTGTGCTGGCACTGCTGTCTGCTTCTTCCCTAAATAGATCTTACATAGTTTGGAGCTGTGCTTTGGGTCATTGTCCTGTTGTAGGAGGAAATTTGCTCCAATCAAGTGCTGTCCACAGGGAATGGTATGGGGTGGCAAAATGGAGTGATAGCCTTCCTTCTTCAAGATCCCTTTTACCCTTTACAAATCTCCCACTTTACCATCACCCAGACCAAAGCACCGCCAGACCATCACATTGCCTCCACCATTCTTGGCAGATGGTGTTGATCACTCCTCCAGCATTTTTCATTTGGTCTGTTTCTCAAACTAGACCCTTATGTATTTGTCCTCTTGCTCAGTTGTGCTCATCCCATTGTCCTCTTTCAATTCTGGTTAGAGGCAGATTGCGCTGTTCTGTGAAGGAAGTAGTACACATCGTGATTTTCAGTTTCTTGGCAATTTCTCGCGTGGAGTAGACGTAATTTCTCAGAACAAGAATAGACTGACGAGTTTCAGAACAATGTCCCTTGTTTCTGGTCGTTTTGAGCCTGTCATTGAACCCACAATAGCTGATGTGCCAAATACTCAACTAGTCTAAAGGCCAGTTTTATTGCATCTTTAATAGTTTTCAGCTGTGCTAATGTAATCGCAAAAGGTTTTTTCTAATGATCCAATTAGCCTTATAAAATGATGAACTTGGATTAGCAAACACAATGTGCCATTGGAACACAGAACTGATGGTTGCTGATAATGGGCCTTTGTACACCTATGTAGATATTCAATTGAAAATCAGCCATTTCCAGCTACAGTAGTCATTTCTAACATTAACAATGTCTACACTGCATTTCTGATCAATTTGATAATTGATATTAAAAAAAAATTGGGCAACAAATCGGGGGAGGACATTTCTAGGTCACCCCAAACGTGTGCGTGTGTGTGCGTGCGTGTGCGTGCGTGTGCGTGCGCGTGCGTGTGCGTGCGTGTGTGCGTGCGCGTGCGTGTGCGTGCGCGTGCGTGTGCGTGTGTGTGTGTGTGTGTAAAAATCAGTCGGCTTTCAGAAATCCCGACTGTTTCCACCCCGCACTGAGAATCCTGTCATGATAAGCAGAGGAAATTTTCTTTCCCCGTTCACATTTCCGGATGATTTCCCAGATTCTACCTGACAGGATTCATACCCAACAACACCCCTTCTCTCAAAGCCCAGTACGTTTGAGTGCAGCACCTCGGCTGAAAAGTGCTCTACTGTATTGAGAGAAGGGAGCTGCTTTGGACCAGGCTATAGTCCAGTGTGTGTAGAGTGCTCCAAAACTCCCAAGACGAGGGTTCACATATTGAGTTCTTGGCATGGGACACAACTGCCTCTGACAGTGTCTTCATAAGCCATACCCCACCTTCTTTTTCTGAACATGTTCACACCTTCCTACGCCTGTCAATTTCTGTCCTCTGACATACCTTCCTTTATCTTTCTCACTTTGCTTCTCTTCTTTCTTCCTGTCTTTCTTCCCTCATGCTCACACTTTCCCTTCATCTGTCTCTCTTAGGCAGATCCCTCCTTTGAACACTCTTGCTCCAGTACCAAGTAATTAGATTGTCTTGGTCCCTTGCTGTCAGTTTCTCTAAAATAACTTATCCTGTCGAGGTGGCCGTGTTTTAATTCCCTTAGCATCTGATGCGCGTGCTGAGGTGTGAGGGTGTGAGAGCTGAGTCGCGTGCCTGCGTGCGTGCGTGGAGGGGGGAGGATTTGGACACTGAGCTGAACATACACGCCTGCTGATGTCAGCACAGAGTTTTCTGAAGCATGGCGCCGCTGCAGGTCTTGACGGGACGGGGAGCGACGACCATTTGATGATTTCACACCTTCGATTTAGAGCACTCAAAATGCCATTCATTTCTTTGACCTTCAAATGCAGCCACTTCCTTTGTTTATGTTTAAAACGTACGTTGGGAGTTGTGGGAGTCTCCGCTAGGCCAAGTTGGCCTCGCTCAGGCCACGCCCCCCGCCCAGGCCACGCCCCTCGCCCTGTCTGCTGAGGCTATGAAACGGGACACCCAGTTGGACGTAGGCTGTGGAGCAACTGGTCTGTAGAACAGGGCTGACTGGATTGGCCTCTCCTATTAGGTGTGTGGTTTGCGTGTTTTTTTTTTTCTTCTGTGTTGTAAGCTTTAGGACGAAGGTTCCAGAAGTAGGTTCATCGCTCAGTTTTTTCAGCTCATTTTACATTGTTATTGATACCTTGTATTGGATTGTGGTGTTTTAAAAATAAATTACCCCCAGATACTTTTGTAGGGCTGTTGTCTCTAACTGCCTTTCAGGGGCAGCTGGAACGGTTTGTGGTATTTTGACTTAGTCAAGTAACACAGTTTGTTTGAATATTGAACCGCAACGTATCGTGTTACATTTTACTATCAATACTTTTATTATTTTGCAAACATTACACAGCATACGAGTAAGATTTCAAAGTAGCTCAAGAGCTTCCCTCAGATGTGTAAAAGTTTTAAGTGAAATTATCTGACTTGACAAGAAAAGGCTGAGACCTCCTCTTTTATAGTTAGAGAAACGTTTGGTGCTTCGCATGGTGGGTCTTTCCAAAGGTAATTTGCAGGTTTTTACCAGGTCTTTTAAAGCAAAATGACTTCAAATTACTTTCCAATGCCCCCCCCCCCACAGAGAAATTTCAAAATAATTTATCAGCAGTCGTCCTGGAGCTTTATAACACAGTTAAAGATGGGGAAGACACCTCCCTATTTTCTCCCATTATTTCTGTATGTCACTTTTGCTTTAGTCAATTGTTTGTGTAGATGTTGTGTTCTTCACAATGATATGATTCACGCTCCATTGGGGGAGATTTAACATGTTAAGACTGCTGCCACCGAATGTGAACGCTTCCTGAAATATTGTCTGAACTGGCAAAAAAAACAAACGTGTCGCAATTAATCTGCCTCAATAGAAAACCGCTCTCGTTCAGCATAAATCAGCTACGGCTGCAGGCTGAGGCTCTGAGTGGGCCACAGTAAAAATAATGCAAAGTGTGTGCGCGTGTGTGTACGTGCGCATGTGTGCGCCCCTCAGAGTCGGGAACACTGAGGGAGTTAGAGAGGCAATGAGCGGGAGAGAGATTTACAATTAAATGATTTAGCTGTTTTTCTGATTTACGACTTCAATTCAGAATAAGAGCGGATGAGTCAGAACGAGAACCAGCAGGTCTTCGTTTTGGTAGAACCAGCAGGTCTTCGTTTTGGTAGAACCAGCAGGTCTTCGTTTTGCTAGAACCAGCAGGTCTTCCGCAGCCCAGCAGGAACTAGCTGGTGTGATTGTACCGTTACACTATTCCTCTGTAATGCCAAGTCCCTCTACATAACAGTTTTAAGGCCACTTCATGAAGACATCCAAATGGTCAGATGACTGGTGGGTCAAACTAAATCCTGGTAGTCTCTAGACAAACTCAGTGAGTCTTCAGGTAGAATGTAGATCAGGAACACTGTTCAGCCTAACCTTTGAAAACATTTGTTTGTTATGCTTCGTTGATAGAAGAGGGAGATCAGAGGAAGATGGAGTGTAGCTCGATTAGGTACTGAACCAATGTTGTGCTGGGTGCAGAGGCTTGTACCCCGAAACCACCCTGACATTCGAACGGCTAATCCCTGACATTCGAACGGCTAAACCCTCCCCCAGTGTTTGTGGCTGGTGCTCACCAAGTTCAGAGGTCAGAGGGGTGGATGTGACAAGACTGATAAGGTGGTGCGATCCAGTGGGCGACAGCTATCTGACTGGGCCTGGACCCGGCCTCTACAGAGAAAGTAATTAAGCAGGTCCCTAGGGGGGTATATATCATTATTCACTGGATTGGAAGAGATTCATTTCCAAACCCCCGGAAGTAATTATAGGTGGCCCTGCAACATACTAATGGAAGTGGATATAAGATGGGACTGAGTGAACCAGTCATTATTTAAAATGGAGCCGTTGTTGATATGTTTCCCACGACGAAGGGAGATGATGAGGATTTCTGTGCGGCGTATAAAGCTTGTGGTCAGTCTCACTGGTTGAAAGGAAATTAAGAGGCCCAAAGAAAAGGATTTGTTTTCAGGGGTCATAGGGGGCTGAGTCGTTAGGCCATGGCGCTTGACACGCCAAGGTTGTGGGTTCGAATCCCTGTGAAGGACCATTCTGAAAATGTCTAAAAATGTACGCAATCACCATTATAACGTCTGCGTACGTCTGCTGAATTATGCAAATGTTGAACGCGAAGGTGAATTTGGGTATTTGCCATCGGTGTGTTCATGTATTTTCCCTCATGATACTCCAGAATATAATGGACTGTGGACCGGATACAGGGAATATAAAGGCCTGGCAGGGGGAGAGAGCGAGAGTCTGTCCGTCTGTGCAAAGGCAGAATAAGACATAAAAGCAGCAGGTTCTTCATGAGGGATCAAACGGCGGTAACGGAGCCATGAAGGGGAGGCAGGCCGGAGCGACCTAGACGGGGATTAAACATGACGCAGGAGTCACTCCTCATCTCAACCACCACCATGACTGCCCCTGACGGAAGGAGATCGGCGTGCACGCGCTTATTCGCCTCCATTCAACACACACACACACACACACACACACACACACACGCCGCTTGCAAAGACAACTTGCATTGAAAATCAGCCTGCCTTTAACCGTTTAGGGCTCGTACTGGGAACCCACTGGCATGTCTCTGCATAATCAAATATTGGAGTGAATCTCGTTGTGGTCATTTGAAAACAGAGAGTTACAAATTAGGGAGTCAGAAATCACTTCAGGGACTTCCCAGATGTCTTTTTCGTACAGACAGTTTGATTTGTTCTGTCCCCGTTTAGCCCTGCGAGTGCAGTCTGAATTTAGTATTACCCCACCTAAAAGAAGTGACAAATCTTATTTGAATTTCTGACACTTCTTTAAAATGTGATCGGAGCTGTCAGCCGTGATGTCTACTGTACACGCTGGTCTTTGGAGTACACACACACACACACACACACACACACACACACACACACACACACACACACACATAACCTAGGCCTCTAACCCATATTCTAAGCCTAATCCCAGTTGTAATTGATCCCTAAAACCCCACAATTAAGCCAAAATATCTTTTAATGGGGACAAAAAAGGGCCCGACAAATCAAACTTTTCCTGGTTTAACTATTGTTTTGG
>JACXGI010005404.1:0-47269 GCA_016801175.1 Esox masquinongy | reverse complement strand
CAACAAGGCCTATAGTGAACAGAATACCATCCCCACTGTGAAGCATGGTGGTGGCTCACTGATGTTTTGGGGGTGTGTGAGCTCTAAAGGCACGGGGAATCTGGTGAAAATTGATGGCAAGATGAATGCAGCATGTTATCAGAAAATACTGGCAGACAATTTGCATTCTTCTGCACGAAAGCTGCGCATGGGACGCTCTCGGACTTTCCAGCACAACAATGACCCTAAGCACAAGGCCAAGTTGACCCTCCAGTGGTTACAGCAGAAAAGGTGAAGGTTCTGGAGTGGCCACCACAGTCTCCTGACCTTAATATCATCGAGCCACTCTGGGGAGATCTCAAACAGGTGGTTCATGCAAGATGACCAAAGACTTTGCATGACCTGGAGGCATTTTGCCAAGACGAATGGGCAGCTATACCACCCGCAAGCATTCAGGGCCTCATAGATATCTATTACAAAAGACTGCCCGCTGTCATTGATGCTAAAGTTGGCAATACACAGTATTGAGAACTAAGGGTATGCAGACTTTTGAACAGGGGTCAGTTCATTTTTGTCTTTGTTGCTATGTTTTGTTTTGTGATTGTGCCATTGCCATTCTGTTATGACCTACAGCAGACCTGCGCAAGATAACTCCTGACTTCACCTCCCTTGTCAACGCCCATACGAGGCTCTCCTGTTCATATTGAGTGAGTGGCCCTAAAAGTTGATTTCTTGGGTCTGGACTGCTGGAATAGCTGTCGTTAAAAGCATGTAATACAAAAAATATACTGTATGAAGTTAGATAACGGCAATCATACCAACATTTGCATTAAGTGAAAATCAAAAGTGATTTCATGGACTCTCATGGCCCTAATAACTGTTGTTAACAATATACCTTATGTAATATAGCCTACTCTGTTAAGTTGAAAGTTAGGTTTTAAGGCAAATATGTTTTGCAACATTTCCGTTGAGTAATAACCTTGAAATGGGATTTCTTAGGCGTTTGCCTGCCATAATAACAGTTGTTGACAGAGTATAATATAAAAAAACATTTTTTAAAGTAATTTAAGTTAGATTATGAAAATAGTGTTGCATGGAAAAGAAATATGCATAAATATAATATGCAAGTTAACAGAGTTAGCTATGTTGTGTCTTTTAGGCATGTTGGTTAAAAAATTAATCTGGCCTGCGATGTTCTCTGGCATTTTCAGTGTAGCCCCCCAGTAAAAATATTGCCCACCCCTGACCTACAGTTCAATATGAATCCCATAAGAAATAAAAGAAATGTGTTTTGCCTGCTCACTCATGTTTTCTATACAAATGGTACATATATTACCAATTCTCCAAGGATATGCAAACTTTTGAGCACAACTGTATATTAATACATTAAAGAAGAATATATGCAAAATCTCCCCAAATTTGTTTATGCATAAGCAAAGTTCCCCTCCAAATTAGATGGGCGTACGGCACACATATACCTTTGTATGGCCTTCATTACACCACTGGTTTGGTTACCAGGTGGTAAAAAACCTTAGCGTCCAGAACCTGCTGCGCTCTTTTGTGGAGATCAGCTCCTGTTAACTTATGTTTTCCACAACCAGTGTTGCAGCAGCACAATTTGACATAGGCTTGCAGGCAATGGAGGGTTGTACCCAATCTGGAGGTTTTCTTTGAGCTCTGATTTACCTCTGGCACCATGTTATTTTTTCTGCTGTGGAGCTGGCCTGTTGCCCTTAGCTGATGTCCACACTCTGGTCTCTGCAAACACCCTTAGGCGTTGCATCCACTCACTGTCTGACATTGGTTCATGGGTGCTGTGTCCGGTAGACATGGCCTTGGATATTATGACATGAAGATGAAGAAATACTGTAATTTTACATTTTAACTCTTTAAAAGATTTAACTATTGCCTTACCAAATGTAAATAATTAGTGTATTATAATTAATGAAAATTACATACAGTATGCAAATAGAAATTAAGAAAGTATGCAAGCATATCCACAGACAAAAATATATTGAACATTCAAACAAAACACATTTCAGCAAACATTAGGAATATTCAAGGTATAAATAATTCAGACTAGTCTGACCATTTTAGATTTGTGTGGTAGCTCTATCTATATCGAGAAATATGAAATACAAATAAGTAGCTTTTTATTAAATACTCAAGTCAGTGGATGGTCTGCTTGTACAGTATGAGTAGTTCACATCCAAATATTTCCAGGATCAGAATTCCCTTAACTCATCCTGCTATGGGTCTTAGGATTTCATACTGGTACCTAACAGCAGTCAGGGTACCGTTGGCTAGCACGTGGAGGTCTGTGCAACCCTCCAAGGATATGCCTCCCCAGACCATCACTGACCCGCCACCAAACCTGTCAGGCTGGATGATGTTGCAGGCAGCATAATGTTCACCACGGCATCTCCAGACTCTTTCACGTCTGTCACATGTACTCAGTGTGAACCTGCTCTTATCAGTGAAGAGAAAGAGACGGCAATAGCGGACCTGCCAATTTTGGTGTTGTTTGGTGAAGGCCAGTTGAGCTGCACGGTGCTGGGCTGTGAGCACAGGTCCCACTAGAGGACGTTGGGCCCTCATGCCACCCTCCTGGAGTCTGTTTCTGACAGTTTGATCAGAAACATGCACACCAGTAGCCCGCTGGAGATCATTTTGTAGGGCTCTGGCAGTGCTCCTCCTGTTCCTCCTCGCACAAAGGAGCAGATACTGGTCATGCTGCTGGGTTGATGCCCTTCTACGGCCCTGTGTAACGGCACATCTCTGTTCCTTGTGTAACGGCCCATCTCCTGGTATCTCCTCCATGCTCTTGAGACTGTACTGGGAGACACAGCAAACAGCAAACGAATGGATGTGCCCTCCTGGAGGAGCTGGACTACCTGTGCAACCTAAATGGGCTGCAGGTACCGCCTCATGCTACCAGGAGTAATAAGGACATTAGCAAAACGCAAAACTAGAGAAGAATCAGTCTGGAAGGATAAGGAGAGAGCAATTGCATTTTTAGAGGTTGTCTTGCTGTTGCCTCTCCAGTCCACCTGTTGTCACTTTCATTTGCACCAAAACCGGTGACACTGATTCACAGTCGCTTATGCTTCTGGACAGAGTGATATCCCTGAAGTTTAATTGACTTGGTGCTACACTTTGATGATTACGTGTTCCCTTAATTTTTTCCCTAAATATTTGTAATTATTTTCCAGATAAATTATCAATTTGTTAGTCTCTTAAATATGGTCTTATTAAAGGGGAAAAAGCATTTGACATGATTTGCCTTCATTTCAGCCTTCACATTATACAAAAGCTGCATTTTCAATAAGGGTATGTAGACTTTTTTTACACACGGTACAGCACAGTAAAGAGGTGGTGGATTGTGTATGACGCTGTGTAATGTGACTGTGTGGTGATTGTGGTGGCACATTTTTATGGAGAAGGGTGTTTTAAATTTAGACAAACGTAAAAATGCTCTCTCTTCCTCTTTCAACTGTCCCACCCTCCCTCACACTGGGGTTTTATAGCAGCCACTGTCAGCTGGGGGATGGGACTACTTGCCTAAGTTGGCTCCCTTGGATAGATTATTTCATTAATCTTTATAAATAGTATTTATTTTAAGGAATCCAATTGTCTACATACTATCGTAATTCATAACTCTCGTAGTCATGAATACCATGTGATCACAAGTCATTTTGTGAAATTTTATGTTATGATAGAGTCCACCGAGCAGCTTCCCACTGCTGACTATTATTAAAAATCCGCTATTCATCTCTGCCAATGTTCATGATAATGGAGCTACAAGTGCCTATTCTGTAAAGTAAAATTATTTTACTGCTGTTTTGTCTGATTGCTGGTACCACAGACTAAATAGAATTCATAAATAATTTGAATATCCATGGTGGGTACCCAGTACCATCATTTACATTTCATTCTGGGACAGCTGGCATCCTCCATTGTAGGTTTGTCTTCTTTGAGTTCAAGATAATGGCTGACCAGAGATGACATAAGAGGGTGGGGGTTGTTGTAGTGATCCTCACTCCTTCCTTTTCTCTGTTGTATTACATTACTCTCTTTAAGAAGCGGTGATGAGAAATGAAGAGAAACAGCATGAAACTGCCTCCAGAATGAATTATAGATGGACTCCATCTGCTGACGGAGGGCAAGTCTGTCAGGCCTCCTCACTGTCTCTGCTCTCTGGTGTTCTCTGGGCATGGTTTAACACTCATACACTGAGGGACAAAGGGAACATCTGGGTCATTTATCTGTAAAGATCATCTTGGTCAACTGGCTAAGGGCAAAACATATAGATGCCTGGACCATTCTTTATCACCTCCTAGCCTGTTACTTGGAGAACATCCTCACTGACACTTCCATCAGTCATCTTTTGTCACTTGGTGCTTCCTGTAAAGAATTATGCACTTGAAAACTATGTTGTATTAAAATTTGTCTGTCTGGGTTCATATTAAATACAGGTGTAAAATAATAAGAAAGAGGGAATTTGTGTATATTTTGAGGCTTCAAAAAAATCAGAAAATAAAACTGATGGAATTGAGGCACACTTCCAATTTCAAGCACACCATGAAATGTACAATTCCTCCCAGAATTATTGGCCCTCATGGTGAGCAAAAAAAATATCTGGAGAGATTCTTCATGAATGAATGGTTCAGATTCCTTGCTATGTATTCTCCCACCTCATCAAACATTATAGGGCAAGACAGTGCTTTTACCTTGGCAAAGGGAGTATGCACAAATTGCTAAATGCAGGAGTTCCAAAAATATTTTCCTTTCAACCTTTTTTAGGTAAATTAAAGTTTAGATTTCTCATTTTAATTATAGGATGACTCTAATAAACAACAATGACATTTTTCATGGTTACAATGCTATAGGCTGTATGCCAAACATGACAACTCCGATGTTGGTAAAATAGATGTCAACTGAATTTGTGGCATGATGCAGGTAGATCATTTGCATCTGGAGGAGATTTCAGTGAGCAGAACATTTTAATTGGTAAGCATGTTTTATTCCTGCCTAGAAAATCCAAGTAATAGAGAAGGGGGAAACGCTTGGAGCACAATTTATCAAAATGGCAAATCACATTTATTATACAATTTGTGACGATTATTGTACCTAATGAATAACTGAAATAACAGATTTTTTAAGAGGATTGAAAAATTAAGTTAACCAGAATTTTTACGGTTCAGTAATTTTTTTCACAGTCACTTAGCCCCTAACCAAATAAACACAATAGTTGTCCACCTAACATACTATATTACTAGGGATACTCTCATAGTGGTGGTGCAGAGTTGAAATACATTCCTTTAGTGTGCTTTCCAAAATCACAGGCACAACAAAAGATACCAAAGGACAGACCACCTGAGATTGTATGTCAAAACACTTAAAACAATGAACCACAACACAACACAAATTATCTGAACAAAATTCCAATTACATGAATTTATAAACATTTCCCAAATCAACAAATTACACACAAAAAATAAAATTGAAATCATGTATGCAATTAAAATGAATAGAAAAGCAATTTACTTATGTACACCCCTACATTTACCATTATATAAAATGTCTACAATTAGAATCAGATGCATCAACACAGGTGCATATGATTAGGAAATCCTAACAGAGTAGTTTGGGATTGTCCAGGATTCCATAAAGATTAGAAATATATAAATGTTTTTATATATTTATTATTAACAGTACCAGATAAAAGTTTAGACACACATTGTAGAATAATAGTGACAACATCAAAACTATGAAATAACGTATGTTATCATGTAGCAAACAAAATGAATGTCAAACAGATCAAAATGCATTTCATATTGTGGATTATTTAAAGTAGCCAACCTTTACCATAATGACGGCTTTGCAAACTATTTGCATTCTCTTCTTAATGCGTTGGAACCAATCAGTTGTGTTGTGACAAGGTAGGGTTGGTATACATAAGGCCATCATTATGTATGTACTGTAGTATTCCATATTATGGCAAGAACAGTTCAACAAACAGAGAAATTATTGTTGATTATAACTTTAAAACAGGTAGGTCAGTCTGGAAAATTACAATAACATTTTGAAAAACTTTTTGAAAGTCTCTTGAAGACTTACACGGACCAAAAATCATGAGAAATGCACATTAGACCTGGCAAAATCTGTCCTTTAGTCTGATAAGTCCAAATTTGAGAGTTTTGGTTCTAACTGCTGTGTCTTTCTGAGACACAGAGTAGGTGAACGGTGATCTCCCCGTGTGTGGATCCCACGGTGAAGCAAACAGGAGGTGTGATGTTTTGAGGTGTTTTGCTGATGACACTGTCTGTGATTTCTTTAGAACTCACGGCACAATCAACCAGCATGTCTACCACAGCATTCTACTGGAGTACGCAATCCATTCTGGTTTGCACTTAGTGAGACTATCATTTGTTTTTCAACAGGACAATGACCAAGGCTTATTTGACCAAGAGGGAGTGGGATGACGTGCTGCATCAGATGATCTGGCCTCCACACTCACCTGACCTCAACCCATTTCAGAATGTTGGAAATGCATTCCAGGTGACTACCTCATGAAGCAGTTTGAGAGACTGCCAAGAGTGTGCAAAGCTGTCATCAAGGCAAAAGGTGGCTACTTTGAAGAATCAAAAATATAAATGTATTTTCATTTGTCTAACACTTTTTTAGTTACTACATGATTATGAATTTGAAATATTTCACCACTTTTGATTCTTATATTCCACTGTGGAGGCTCGCTGTTGCCTGCAGGCTGTTTCAGGTTATGTGTGTGAGATCATTTTGTGAAAGTTGATGGATTTTACAAGCCAAATAATCTGACTTAGACGAATTATTGTTGCAGCCCTAGTTGACATGCAATGGACAATTTTGTATGGCATCATTGGTGTAAATACCAATGAGTCTTACCATTTGTGCCACCATATTATATGTTTGCACCACCCAAACAATGTCTTATATGACAATATTTGGCTTATTTTATTTTTACATAAAGATACATTCATAAATTTCATTAGATTGCATGTTTTGACTGTTGTCCCTTACATGTATGATTACGCTACAACCGTTGGGACATCGGTCACTGTTTTTTGTAAAGAATGCAATTATGCTTACACCTCAAAGAGCACTTATTTACAGTGATTTCACCAAGTATGCCAAGAACACATTCTAATTTACAGCTAAGAGCTTATAGAGAACATTATATTTTGGGTTGATTTAGCTATTATTAATTTCATATTTTGGAAATACCTTGTGCTTTGGCATACTAGATTTGAACGTGGTCAATAATGACTAGTGAAGGGAAGTTCAGATCTTTTCACTGACTGATATTTGAGTTGTTCAGTGAAAAGCACAAATCCTTAAACTGATTAGTTTAAGAGTTAGAGTTTTAGAGTTAGTAACACTAGATTACGCCAAGACCCACTGCCCGCAAACAATAAACTGAAAATCAAAGTCCTCATTCTACATACAAGCCTCTCATTCAGAAAAGGGGGTTATTGTTGACATGCTTTAGGGTCGTACATGTGTGGGTAAATTCTTACTTGATTTACAACAAGTAAGAATACAAAAGAACAGTAATTCTTAAATTTTTTTAAACTACATTAGGTCAAGTAACCTTATCTTATGATTCGAGTGTCTCACATTTGTTCCTGAAAAGGCAACTCTGGGATGCTGGCCTTCTAGGCAGGGTTCTTCTTCTGTCCAGTGTCTGTGTTCTTTTGCCCATCATAGTCACTTATTTTTATTGGCCGGTCTGAGATGTCGCTTTTTCTTTGCAACCCTATCTAGAAGGCCAGCATCCCAGAGTCACCTCTTCACTGTTGACATTTGAGGACCTCTGAGGCAACTGTTTTTCAGACTAGACACTCTAATGTATTTGTCCTTTTGCTCATTTGTGCACCGGGGCCTCCCACTCCTCTTTCAATTCTGGTCAGAGCCAGTTTGCTCTGTTGTGCCAAGGGAGTACTCAGTGGTGTAGTGGTACCCGGAGAAGTGGGTATACTGTAATCAGCGGCGTAGAATTAGGGGGGATGGGGGGACATGACTCCCCAATATTACAGACAGGTCAATGTGACCCTCCTGGAAAAGAGTGAAAATCCTGGGATTTTGCTAATGACTCATAATTGTATCCTAATTTAGTTACTTGGTGTTTGGTAATGAAGGGCCTACTTTGCATCTGCAACACTGACTCAACGACAAACAAGTAATTCATAAGAATACAACTGATGGCACCTTTATTCATATCAACTAGTTTCTAAGTAATTAATCATTTGATTGTTATTCATAAAAATAATAAAAAATTATGTGTCAGGCAGTCATTCATACAATGGTATGCAAAACCATGATCCTATTAAACAGCTACTTTTTAATAGGATATTAAACAGCCACAATTTTGGTACAATCATTTAGCAATCAATTATTTATTTATCAATCACTGGATATCTATTTGGAAGTTGAAACCAAACATTTCAGCACCTTGTCAACAATTATTAAATGATCAACATGTTTTGATTTTAAATGTAGCCAGAAACGTAATCAGAAAGTAGCAACAGAAGTTGTCAAGGAGTATTAACCCAACTCCAACCACTGACTCTATTGAGAGATGCAGAATATAGGTATAGAGGACATACACATTAATAGTTTAGTAAAAACATTTACTTAAACTCCAATAGAGAATACTACAATAGAGAATACTACAGACCAGGTATTCCAAAACAGTTCAAAGGTTCTACCAAAAACAGTCAAACATATGCATGAGTGTGGGTGAGAAAGTGAGCATGTGATTGAGTGAGTGTGTGAGAGAGGGAGTGTATTGAATGTGTGTGTGCCCTGTGGCCTACATTGCAGAGGTCTCTTCAGCTACTGATGCCTTTAAGCACAACTAATTCTTCAAAAGGTGTGGCATTTAGACATTGTTGATGGGGCCGGTTGATCAGTCCAGCAAAAGAAAAAAAACGCTGGACTGAGGATGGGATGATTGTGTTAAACCTCCAAAAAGGTGCTTGATTAGGGGATACTGCTCCAAAGATGCCAAGTATACATTTCTCACCTTGACCGTCTTCTTCAGGTATGGATGCCTTTTCTGTTCTGATCTCAACAAGTCTGGGCAAATGACTGAGTAGGCACCAATCAGAGGCAGCATTTTTATGATGCTGCAAAATACAAAACACTACTAAAGTATTTTGATACAAAATTTGAAGCCATTTTCATCAAATACAAACAACAAAATTCTATTTTGTATTTGAAATACATATTTGAAATATACGAAACATAAATACTGCCCATCCCTGTCTAACACCATGTAGATACACTGGAAACCAAGTCTACCCTAACCTACCCAGTTTCTTGCATTCTAATCAGAGGTTTTTGGACTTTATAGTAAATCTTTCACTTACTTTACTGTCTATAGGTCTGGCCAATCATTGGTGTCTATGAAGAACAAAAAACACAGTATACTCAGTAATTTACAGTGAAAGTGCAAATAAGATGACCAATTTACACCACAAGATTGCAATATTGTATTAAAATAGCAAGCTGTGTACTGTATGATCCACTCTTAGCCATATGAAAGCTGAAAGGTTTCAAATAAGAAATCTAGCTAACTGGCTACCAGTCCTGATGTCAGATTCCCTACCCGCATTTTCCAATTGAACTACCTACCATTTCCAAAACTCAAAAATGGTCAACAGTAAAGTTAGCTAAAAAATGTTAGCTAGCTAAGGCAGTTAACGAGGGAGTACTGCCAAACCGCAACATTGATAAATTGATTTAAGACAAAAATAAGTAATTTACTGATATACTGTACGGTACAGTCTGTACCAATGGAGGTACCATGTCCTTACCATGGAGGATCCAGTATCTTTCAAAATCTGGAAGGGCACCAGCAGAGCTGTCAGTTTTGTCTGCTGCTCGACAACGTTTATTTGGTTGGACAAATGACAAAGTTGTTTGATGAGTTCGTTTCATAATGTATTTCGGAAGTAACGTTAAGCCTAATGAAATATAATTTTGCCTCGGGGAAAAAAAACCTGAATATTCTGGCAGGCAAAAATATTTGACTGAAGTGAAGTAACGTGAGGTTCTAAATAACCAGCCAATCAGAGCTATGTCGTACGTCGGTCTCGGGCATATTATTTATTGGTCGTTTTTAAAATGTTGCGTTTGTAATAATTATGCGACTGGCTTTTGTATGCTACTTTTTGCATGCTTTATCTTCCACAAAAATAATGTATATTGTATATACGTTCACTGTACTACATTCATACGCATCAGTAAGAAGTCAGTATACGCTATGCCCGCTGACAAAAAAGTGGGTATACGGCGTATACCCTCCACTAAACCACTGGTAAGAAGTGAGTGTACACAATGCCCACTGACAAAAAAGTGGGTATACAGCGTATACCCTCCACTAAACCACTGGTAAGAAGTGAGTGTACACAATGGCAGCTGACAAAAAAGTGGGTATACGGCGTATACCTGCGTATACCCTCCACTAATCCACTGGTAAGAAGTGAGTGTACACAAAGGCAGCTGACAAAAAAGTGGGTATACCCTCCACTAAACCACTGGTAAGTAGTGAGTGTACACAATGGCAGCTGACCAAAAAGTGGGTATAAGGCGTATACTGGCGTATACCCTCCACTAAACCACTGGGAGTACTACACACTGTTGTACGAGATCTCCAGTTTCTTGGCAATTTCTCGCATGAAATGGCCTTCATTACTCAGAACAAGAATAGAATGACAAATTTCAGAAGAAAGTTCTTTGTTTCTGGCCATTTTGAGCCTGTAAGCCTGCTGAAGATACTGAACTCATCTAAAGAAGGTGAGTTTTCTTGCTTCTTTAATCAGCACAAGAGTTTTAAGCAGTGCTAACATAATTGCAAAAGGGTTTTCTAATGATCAATTAGCCTTTTAAAATGATAAACATGGATTAGCAAACACAATGAATGTGCCATTGGAACAAAGAAGTGATGTTTGCTGATAATGGGGCTTTGTACGCCTATGTAGATACTGTATTCCATTGAAAATTAGCCATTTCCAGATACAATAGCCATTTACAACATTAGCAATGTCCACACTGTATTTTTGATCAATTTGATGCTATTTTTGAGGACAAAATTGCTTTTCTTTCAAAAAACAAGGACATTTATAAGTGACCCCAAACTTTTGAACAGTAGTAGTATGTACTTCATGTCCCAGAGTGCATTTTTAATTCCGATTCCTCCATATGATTGTGCTGCTACAGAAGGCGGTAGGTCATGTGATGTTATTAGATGTAGCAGTCTTGTAGCTACTGCTACTTCGGAGCCGAATCTCAGAGGAGACCTCTTTCTCTCTCGTTCTCCGTCTGTCTCACTCCAAAGGAAGGTAATGTGTGCAAAATCAATCAATTACTTACATGCTGTGTTTCTCTATATGAAAAGCTCTGTCCAGTGACAAAGGGAGTGGAAGGTCAGAGAGTGGGGATGTTGAACAGTAGGGGGGCAGGGGGTGAGGGTGATAGGAAGAGGCAAGAAAGGATGCTATTTTGTTACTTCATTCAGGAAGCCGTGTGCGTGTTCTGTAGAGCTGTGGATGGGTGATGGTTCTGTTTGGTCAATTCAGGAATTTAGAACTTAATTTAACTCACACATTTAAAATGTTAACTGACCAGACAAGTCTCTCAGTTTGGCCAAAGCAAGTATGTGCCATTTGTACTATTACATTGATTGTAAGTGAAGATTTCAAGTATTCTAGTATTCATATATAAAATTATTCTGGCAATTTTTCATTATGATTGACGAAACACAGCATGATCATAGAATCTCTCAGGTTCCTTGAGAACATTTTTCACAGCTGTTTAATTGGGAAGGGTTGATTGGCTTGTAAAAGCATTATATGTTGGAAGACGTTTAAACATTCTAATGTTGTGTCTCATTGAAATGCATTTATTTACTATCCCGTTGCATGGCTTAAAATAAATAATTTTCTTCATATGAAGACATTCTACCTATAGCCAAAGGGATACTTGTTATGTGCATGCAAATAAGTCCAATTGTAAATAATAAATCCTGTTTACCTCTTATTTTACGATACTAAGCAAAGGTGGTGAAACTAAAGTGGTGAAACTGATTTAGCCCTGGTGTCCTCTACGATAATCCATGAAAAATACATGGAATGAGCTGCTATGAGTAGGCTATGTAAAACGACATCCTCATTTGTGCATGTCAAAGACCCAAACAAGCCAGAACTGCTATTTTATGGTTTTGACGTATTACATAGCCTGAAGTGCCTAATTAAGCTTTGATAGTACTGCATTGTAACATGGTTGCTTTTAAGCAAAAGATGACAAGCAGCTATTCCACTGACATTTGTTTGATAACCCATCTAGTTAAAGCTGAAAGTTACAGGTAGCCATGTTTACCCAGAAAAATATTTCAATTTGTTTTTCATCTTTAAGCCTAGTTTAAACCTGGTAGCTGCATACCTAATCAGCTGTTAGTGGACTGGCTATTTATAGTAGAGAATAGATATTTTTTAGCTATGTAATACAGTCAACAGTTTTATTGCTACCCAGATATCACATTTAAACAAAAAAAACCCAGAAATGCTCGTTTTAGGACCCAAGAAACCAAGAGTTTTGTTGGCAGACCTTACAGTGAACCTCGATGGTTGTATGGTTGTATCCCAAAAAACTGTGAGAAACCTCGGCGTTATTCTCAACCCTGATCTCTCCTTTGATGAAAATATACAGTTGTGCTCAAAAGTTTGCATACCCTTGGAGAATTGGTAATATATGTACCATTTATAAAGAAAACATGAGTGAGCAGGCAAAACACAGGTCTTTTATTTCTTATGGGATTCACATTCAACTCTAGATCATAACAGAATGGCACAATCACAAAACAAAACATCGCAACAAAGAAAAAAATGAACTGACCCCTGTTCAAAAGTCTGCTTACCCTTTGTTCTTAATACTGTGTATTGCCCTCTTTAGCATCAATGACAGCGTGCATTCTTTTGTAATAGTTGTCTATGAGGCCCCGAATTCAGGTGGTATAGCTGCCCATTCGTCTTGGCAAAATGTCTCCAGGTCATGCAATGTCTTTGGTTGTCTTGCATGAACCGCACATTTGAGATCTCCCCAGAGTGGCTTGATGATATTAAGGTCAGGAGACTGTGATGGCCACTCCAGAACCTTCACCTTTTTCTGCTGTAACCACTGGAGGGTCAACTTGGCCTTGTGCTTAGGATCATTGTCGTGCTGGAAAGTCCAAGAGCGTCCCATGCGTAGCTTTCGTGCAGAAGAATGCAAATTGTCTACCAGTATTTTCTGATAACATGCTGCATTCATCTTGCCATCAATTTTCACCAGATTCCCCGTGCCTTTAGAGCTCACACATCCCCAAAAATCAGTGAGCCACCACCATGCTTCACAGTGGGGATGATATTCTGTTCACTATAGGCCTTGTTGACTCCTCTCCAAACATAGCGCTCATGGTTGTTACCATAAAGCTCTATTTTGGTCTCGTCACTCCAAATTACAGTGTGCCAGAGGCTGTGAGGCGTGTCAAGATGTGGTCGGGCATATTGTAACCAGGATTTTTTGTGGCATTGGCACAGTAAAGGCTTCTTTCTGGCAACTTGACCATGCAGCTCATTTTTGTTCAAGTATTGTCGTATTGTGCTCCTTGAAACAACCACACCGTCTTTTTCCAGAGCAGCCTGTATTTCTCCTGAGGTTACCTGTGGGTTTTTCTTTATATCCTGAACAATTCTTCTGGCAGTTTTGGCTGAAATCTTTCTTGGTATATCTGACCTTGGCTTGGTATCAAGAGATCCCTGAATTTTCCTCTTCTTAATAAGTGATTGAACTTATTCATCCTTTTCCATCTTTATAAAGTTCCATTACCTTGTTACACACGTCTTTTGACAGTTATTTTCTGCTCTCTATGGCTCAGTATCTAGTCTGCTCAGTGCATCCACGTGAGAGCTAACAAACTCAATGACTATTTATACACAGACACTAATTGCAATTTAAAAAGCCACAGGTGTGGGAAATTCACCTTTAATTGCCATTTTCACCTGTGTATCACCTTGAGTGTCTGTAACAAGGCCAAACATTCAAGGATATGTACACTTTTGATCAGGGCCATTTGGGTGATTTCTGTTATCATTATGATTTAAAAAGGAGCCAAACAACTATGTGAAAATAAATAGCTTCATATGATCATTATCCTTAAATAAAAGACAGTTTTTTCGCGTTTTTTTTTCAAAATCAATGCCAAAATGTCACAATTTCTGCCTGGGTATGCAAACTTATGAGCACAACTGTATATGTATGCCTCAGTTGCTGTACTGAAATCTCTGCAGTCTATCATTAAGCCATTGGTTTTATCATTGGTGCGAATTTTTACACACATCACTGTCTTTTATATTGCTAAGATTGCTGGAAGTCACTGACATCTAGAAGGGCAAGACATTGGTTTCTGTTTTTAATTCATCAATCAGGTGGTCATGCAAAAACCTGTGTCTAAACAGAAAAGTAGTTGTAGGAACAGCAGTTACCAAACATGCACACAAGACTCGATAGCACTGAAGATATCTTGGGCCAGTTCAGAACTGCGTAAAATTGTGTTGTGAATATTTTGCCGCACACTTACGGATTGCCATTCAGAGTGATTTTAAGTTAAAGGTTTTAGTGCCTATAAGACATTTTACATTTCTTATAAGTTATCTTATTACCGTCAGTTGTGAATTGTTTCCTTAATGTAGCCTATGTCTTATTAAAATTTGTTACATTTTATGGTTGTAATACAGTACTCAGCTGTAAAAGAGACCTTGGTCTCAGATGACTTCTCTGTATAAGTAAAGGTAAATAAAATAAAAATTCACGGCCAACTGTTTATCATAAGTACTGCATTATCATGCTTGAAGCACATGCACACTTACAGGCAGTGTACTATACCATCGGAGCATTAAGACAACTATGCTTGCCAGGCCAGGGGAGACATGTTGGAGTTGAGAGCCAAAGTGAAACAAAGGTCCAACTGTGGGCCTTGTCATGGTTCTCTCTAGAGCCCGGGTGCCTGCTACACGGCACTGTCTGGCCTTCCATAGGGGTGGGCTTTGGCAGCAAGTGCCGGATTATTGTGTTGTGACAGCATTGTCTAAGATATTATGCTAATTGTACATTAGTAGGAGTTGTTTGTGGAGTTTGTGGGTATGCTTGTGCAGGCATTTAAAAAAAAGGGGGGGTTGTTGAAATTATGATAATATTGAAGGCACCTACGACACATCGACGGTCTTACCCGATCTGCATCCCAAAAAAAAGTGCTGCATTTTCATCAAGCACCTTCTGACGGCATCAATTGCTATTCCAAGGTAATTTTATCCATTACATTCTCAACTTGATTGGGGGGCCCCAAGGAGGTTGAAGAAATAGTAATTCAACAATAATCACAATGGTAGCATATTTAAGCAAGCAATTTTGAGGAAGAAAAAAGAAACGTCATTAAACACAATTTTCTTGCCAATCATAAGATTATGTTGAGCATGAGCTGGGGTTAGATGGGATGGTAATTACTTTGATTGCATAAGTAAGTGACTGATTCCTGGGTGGTAATTGAGGCCCCATTGTGAAAGAAGGAGAAAAATGGAGAGGGAGTAGGTTATGACTGTGGATTTATTCATTTGTTCATCGAGACAGACAAGGGGGCTTGGATCGCACATAACAAAGCCAGTGGTCTGTGATGTGTGAATAATGACTGGACAGGGCTAGACATGATTAAAATAATGAGTCATCATGTGGAACCAGATGCACTCCAATACAAGAGAAACCTACTAATGGGTTGATGGGACAATTAAGAGACTAACAATATTCTGTCAGAGGACACAGAGCCTGGGTCAGGCAAATCAAATATCCAGTGTATTTGTCAGTTGGGATTCTATTATAGATCTCCATAAAGCAACAGACTTTGTGTTGGTGTTGGACTCTTTTCTATTCCCTGTACTTCTACCTTGTATTAAACTGTTTTTGTAAAAATAAAGCAGTTGGTTGAATGTTTAACCTATGACAATGCTTTTAATTTATTCTAAACTTTATTAAGCATTTTTGATTGCATTGTGCCGATTATATTTTGAAGATCATCAGGAACATTACGTCAAATCATCAAGAACACAATAATACAATGATAATATTATTTAGTATTTACACCATTTGTTTGTTGCATATTTTAGCTAAAACATCCCGCTACTTCATGTCTTAGGTTTTATTGAATTCCACTACTTTTCTGACTGCATGCTTGGTCGATTGGAGGACCTTATTGATCGTATCAGATTAGTTAAGTAATTGATTGTTACTGGTTATTAACCTCTTAGAACTCTGGGCTTGGCTAGCACAGATGGAGTATACTCCCTAATCATTAACCAAAGGTAGCCAGACCCTTATGAAATTAGTTTCTGGTTCTGCCTCACAAATTTGTTCCTGGAAGTATTGGTATTGGCAAAGATATGTCAGAGATCACTTTGCTGAAGTGGAAAAAAAACCCACGAAATTGATTAGGAGACAAGGGTGATATATTCATTGTGTTGGCCTACATGCGTACATGAATAAAATAGTATGTGGTAAATTGGGCCCCCAGGTGTCACAGTGGTCATAATCATAGCCTCTGATTAGAGCCGCATACATCCTGTCTCATGGGGCTTAGGCGATACTTTATAGAAAGTCGGACATTTTTGAACTCTCCTCCAGCACACGTCAAAATGTGAAGCAGAGTGGCTTGGTGAGATGTTCATCTGAGGATGTATGTACTCTCCCAAACCTGCTGTGGACCCTAATTGCAAACTGGACATCATGAAAAATGGAACACAGATACACATCTTAATTAAAATTATAATTATGTCAAATTCAAGACCCCAGACTAGGGGGGTCTTGAATTATTGCAACAGTAGGTTGCAATAATCCAGATGGGAGATGATTAGGATTACCTGGATTAGGACCTGTGCTGCTATCTGTGTGAGCTAATATTGTACTCTGATATAGCTTGAAGCTGCAGAAGAGAGACAAAGCTTTGTTGTTGAAGGAGAGGAGAGAAGTGTCCTCCACATAGCAATGATAGGAGAGACCATGTATGTATCATATTTGACAATGCCAAGTGACTCCTCCTTATTTCAAGCTGTCCAAAACCCATGTCCAGCATAGACATACATGACTGGAGAGCAATGCACTCTTTTTGAAATTGCCTCTTCTTTCAGCATGCCCCTGCATGGATGTGGCTAACAAGAGAAAAATCACTCTCATTAATCTCACCAGAATTCATGTTTTCCCTTTTCTCAGATGTGGACTGATCAGCCAAAACACTATGACCACCTGCCTAATATGCTGTTGGTCCTCCACATGTTCCAAAAACATCACTGACCCTCTAAGGCATGGACTCTACAAGACCCTTGAAAGTGTCCTCTGGTATCAAGCACCAAGACAATAGCAACAGGTCCTTCAAGTACTGTTAGTTACGAGGTGGAGCCATCTTGGAACGGACCTGTTTGTCCAGCACATTCCTCAAATGCTCAACCAGATTGAGATCTGGAAAATTTGAAGGCCAGAGCAACACCTTGAACTCTTCATCATGTTCCTCAAACCATTTCCGAACATGTGTGCAATGTGGGAGGGCACATTATCCTGCTGAAAGAGGCCACTGCCACTAGGAAATTGCATTGCCATGAAGGAATGAAAGGGTGTACCTGGTCTACAACAAAGTTTAGGTAGATGGCACGTGTCAATTGTAGTAAATAATAAATGCATATGGGTTCGTGTCCAGAGTCTATAAAACATAATCCAGGTCAGAAGCATGACCAGATATATTAGGACAGGGACAATCCAGGGGGAGGAATGTTATCATCTTAATCTGCAACACAACCAGGAGGTCTTTGAACAGGGACAGCTACGAGACTTTCGAGCTTGGTAGTCCTGAGGTGTGATCCAAGACCTCATGTCCTCCTAAGTTTAAACGAAGCAGGAGAAAAGGACAATTTAGAGAGTGCATTCCTTAGATTAACAAGGATTTACAGTAGAGAAGGAGAACTGACCCTACTCCCCCGGTACAATAGTATAGGAGCGTAAGACCTTGGGTCTGACAGTTTGGTCCTATCCAAGGGAGACCCCGGACAGGACCCAACAGGGAGTAAGTAAATCCACCCACATTGCCAAGCATCAACCAAAGGGACACCAACCAACAGTAACCATCCTGAAAGAGGGCAGAGCAAGGGAGGACAGCATCAGGACATTTGTGTCTCCTTCACACCCCTGGGCCAAACCACACTTAAAGACCATGCTGAAGAGATGAGTCTTTAGTAGACACTTGAAGTTTGCACTGAGTCTGCATCTCTAACCTTAATTGGCAGATCATTCCACAGTAGTGGAGCTCTATGAGAGAAATCCCTGCCTCCGGCTATTTGTTTAGAAATTCTAGGTATAATTAGAAGGCCTGCATCTTGCGATATTAGGTTACGTGAAGGTATGTATGGCCGGACCAATTCAGTGAGGTAAGTAGGAGCAAGTCCATGTATAGCTTTATAGGTTAACAATAAAACCTTAAAATCAGCTTATCATCTAATGTACCCAGAGCTTGACATGTGCCCTTGTTAGGAGATGATCAGCATTTTTCGCTTCGCTTGTGAGTGGTCATAATGTCTTGGCTCATCAGTGTATCAAGGATAACAGACAGAAAAGCCAAAGTGGTCTTTGAAATAATTCTGGACATTTGTAAAAATTCTGCCTGATCTCCCCCCACCAATCTCATTTGGGACAAAGAATATTCTTCAGATTCAAGGCCAGCAACTATCTATCTAAGAATATTAGGATACACCCACCGGAACCAGAGAAATACCCTTGGACTTCATATATGAAAATAAATCAATGTGGTTTACCCAGATTTTTGCCTCTCCTCTCCTTGGTGTGGGCGGGATAGATTTGTAGGCCTCTGGTATTGTTAATCCAGTACAAAATACCTGCATTTCTGTGGTAGAATTAGTATTATTAATAAACTATAATTTGCTATATATCAGCCTCCTTGGATTCTTTTCCTTTTCATTGCTATGAGTCCAAGTATTTTGGTAATTTTTCATTAATTGCTTCGCTAACACATTGGACGCCTTTTTTATTTTAGCCTGAGTGCAAACCCTCTCTCAGCTGTAGGAGAATTATTATGGCAATAATTCTTAGTCTATGTCCTTGAAAACTGATGTAGCCTGTTAAAAGTCTTGTAATTCTTGGTCTATATCTCCCTTTCCTGATGTAGCCTGTTAAAAGTCAAAATTGCATGGCCTATTATTTTGCCATAATTTGTCATGGTTACACTGAAAATACATCCCGTACATACATGTGTAAACAGATACTAAACCTACAGATCAATAGGATCTTTGTTTTAAAGTGTAAATCCTATTTCTGAAAACAAAACCATCTGGTTCCTAGACTATGATTTCAGAATATGTAAGTTGTTTCTAGCTAAATCCGTTTGGGTTCTACAGAAAATAAAAAGAATTCATTTTCCAAGCCCTTTGCAATTCAATACACTCTGAGATGTATAACAGAATGCGAAGTCACACTGTCTCGAGGGCAAGAAAGTCAGTGTCTGAGTTTGTAATTGTTCGGCAGCACCATTAAAAAAATTATTGACATTAGTGCAAGTTTGTGTTTATTCGTGTGCTGTCTCTTTGTTGTGTAGCCATGGTGATGCCTGTGAGGGATTGTAGGAAAGCAGTCTCTAGGAGGCAGATAGCCGCGAGCTGAAGCATATGTGGCAAGCGGAGAGAGCCACCAGAAGGCCGCAGTGAGGTTGTCCAGTTGGCCATCTGCTTTTCTTTCTAGCCAAGGCCATGCAGCCCCACAACCACAGAGTAAGAGGCTCTCGTGATGCCAAGTCCAGGACAGGCATCCGATCCTGGGATGTATACTCCTACAGGTCTCTTAGACAAAGCACCTTGGATGAGCCATGAAGGCTGACAGAACTGGCAGAGGGACTCAGTCTCCCTACATTGGAAATGATAGGCCTCCCTCCCATAGACAGTCATTGATGCATGGTAATGATGGCAACCCTTCATGCAGTGTTTGTTTCTCTGCAGTAGGGTAGGATGGTAGGGGAGGGAGACACAGTAGTGTTTGGTTCATCAGCCAAAGACCATTACTCTAACTAATGGCAGGCCAAGTCCACAGGCTTCCCCACTCAGATCTGGGACCGCCCGTCCAGCCATGGAACAACATGACTGGCTTTGCCCAGAGGACATTTTATGACACAAATTTAAATGGCTGTAAAAATGTTTTATCATAGACATGACAATAAAAATGTATGAAAAACACTTCCAAGAATAATTCCAATAATTGTTTAACCAATTATGTGAATATTTTGACATAATTGTAGTAGTTTCATCTCGTTCTTTCTCGACTTATGCCAGCATACCCTTTCTTTCCCCAGCCTCATGGAACCAGAATTGTATACATAATCAACATTTTGATGAGTGTGTGTAATAGTGGAGCACTGGACAAAAGACACAGACACTGAATACAAGGTGTCCATTGAAAAAACCCAACCAAAATGAAAGAAGGAAAAAACATCAACTGCTCATGTGCTTTTACATTCAGGCTCTTCGGGCAGTTTTCTGGGGTACAATTCATTGCCACTGCAGTCTGTGGAGGAACAGAGAAGTACAGGCTGTTTTCCCATCCGTCGTTAATCCCTTGGGCAGCTCTTGTTTCCCTGTTTGTGGCTGTCCTCATCAGCCTTTATGAGAGGCATATGTAGGGGTGGAGCTGGCCCTCATGGCTGCATCTAAAACAGGCGTTTTCTGCATTTCTGTAGCAGAATTATTATGACAATAATTCTTAGTCTATATCCTTAATTCTTAGTCTATATCCTTGATAACTGCAATAACCTCAGTTTTCCCTCTCCCTTTCCTGATGTAGCCTGTTAAAAGTCTAAATTGCATTGGAGGTTCAACTGAAAATTGAAATTAGTCATAGATATTTTTAAACAAGAAAGAAAAACTTGACAATCCTAGTTCAATCATGCATGGGGTATAAGTGACTATGGTGAGCCAGGGAAGGGGCCTGTAGAGCAGCTATTTATTTACTTAAATTGTATTTGCAAGCTATTTAATTAGTTCTGGTTTGGAGGAGAAAGCTGGTGGAGAAGCTAATCCCTGTTAGCTAGCTTTTGTCTTGACAACATAGACAATACAGTCAATATGGGCATGAACTTCATCCTACAACGCCTTATTAATGCAACACCAAATTGAATCACCTGCTTCCTTATATCCTTTGCATTATTTGAATGGACCGAATCTAAACATGACCAACAATGAAAACGGTATTAAAACACTAGTATGAAAATTATTATGAAATCTAGCATGAAAAAAAGTTCAGCCACTGCGGCTGTGTCTTTTAATTTGAGCTTGTTTGCTTGGTTTATTGTCTGTAGGTACTGATGCTTGTAGCCAGCTTGTCCTCCGCTAATCTTTCTTGTCCATGGCCTAATTCAATACCCGGTCTCCTGTGTGGTAGTCTTCATTTATAATAACAATGGGTAGTCAGTCAGTCACTCACTCGGTCAGAGACATTCGCTTTTCTTGTCCAGCTCCGCTGACGCAGTCTGGCAAAAATATTTTATATTTATAAATCAAACTGTAAAGCCCAAGTCAAGCTGTTCCCTAATAACAAATACATATCATATGAATGGTAGATTAATGTTATATAAATTTTGTCATGAGTCAATGACTTGGTCACTTCTTCCAGGTTTTGTTGCAGCCAGCACAGTGAAACACTGAATTTGCAACTGGCTCTACGTAACGATACTTTACAGTTGTTGACTGCTAGATAATGCAGAGCTGATATTCGTAACATTTTACAATAGCTTGTTATTATGTATTGCTTTAAAATTGGGATGTTAGCAGTCGTAAGAAAAAGATTCAACAGGTCACAGGCAAGCGTAAATTGTATATTTATGTACACATTGATTGTTATATATTTAGCTTAAAATACTGTAGAGGTCATACTGTCTGTATATTAAATATGTCCCATTGGGCAAAACTGCATAATTATATTCAGAAACTGTCAGTAGCCAATTTGTTCCACACCTTTCCCACACTTTCCATGGACCTGAACCTTCAGTGTACTGGACATCTGATCTATTCCCTAACATTGCCCTTTCCCATTCGGTGTCAAAAGCTGGATGTACTATTGGTCTCAGAGGTCCATGGCTGTTTAAGGAGGAAAAAAAACTTTCTATGATAAATACATGATGACCAATAGTGTGGTACAAGTGAAATTACTTGTAGTTTTTGTCTTTAGTCATTTTGAAATGTAATCATGTGAATACTATTTTAGTATTAGGAGGGTTCTGTATGATGGGGATACTATGATGTAACATTTTAAATTCAAATGTGGTCATTCAGCTGACACTCTTATCCAAAGTGATTCACATAGAAAAGCATTTAGTACTTCAGAATTTATTTTGTTACACAGGTAAAGGAATATAAGCCAGTTGAATGCTCAGATTGATTACGTGGCCATGAAGGTCAGATTGTAAATATTGCCCGGACACCATGGTTAGCACCCTACTTTTACGATAAGTGCCATGGGATTCTTTGCAACTACAGTCAGCACTTCCAAAAGCAATGTCCCCTTCGATGCCCTGGGGAACTGGGATATAATATTTAGACTAGAGAGAAAAGTGCCACCTACATGCCATCCAAAAACACTTCCAGCAGCATCTGGCCTCCCGTCCAGTGAATAACCAAGACTAACCTTGCTTAGTTTTAGTCGGAGGCAGAAAGGCATGTTAAGGAAATTAGTGTAGTGTAGATGTTTTCAAAATAACAAGAAAAGTGTGACCTCTTCAAGTTTCTTATGTTTTTGCTTAGTGAGAGAAAGATGAATTTCTGAACGCAGAGTAATGAGACAAGGGTTGTAGAGTACCTAACAGCTTCCCCTCAGGACTATTCCTTGCTCGCCACTCCACATTTGTATGCATGTAAGAGCCTGTCACACAGACACACGCAAATACCCTGTTTGATTTCTCATCCGCCATTGACAATCCAATCAAACAAGTGCAGAGAAGACAACCTCTTTAGTCCTCTCAAACAAATGAAACTGTCAAGGTCATTTACCTCCTCATTTCCCTATTGGCTGTGAAGGCCTCCATTCTTTCACTACTCTTTCTTTGCCATGTAACGCATGAAAGCTGGTCTCTGATTCCATAGTTTTACCATCTACCATTGTGCTCTTGGTCAAGGCACCATGAAAAATAACTGCTATGCCGGAATACAGTATCAATTCACAAAAGCCCCTCTATCTGGATAACTGCTTGGTGTGCAGGCACTTGATCCTGAATCAAAAACCCTGAATCACACCTAGGCTTTTCAAGATATTGTCCTGTCTCTGATATTTATGTTACAGCACAGGTGCAAAACCGATTCCACAGAGGGCCTAGTGTATGCTTATGATTTATCCTTTAAATTGGTGCACATTTGAGACGTATACAGCCAGGTGAGGGGAGATCCTAACTCATTGGTGACCTAGTTAATCAATCAAATACAAGGTAAGAGCAAAAACCTGCATGCCCTCTGTGGAACCGGTTCGACACCAGTGGAATACAATGTGGTTAGAGTGGGGCTCAGGGGAGGAGGGTCAGTACACAGAAGCTCCCTTGGTGGTTGGCCCATTTCAATAGACTTCGATTCCATGTTACAATCAAATTGTTGTGTTTTTATTAAGTAATTCCCAAATTAAATGAATGGGGGGGAAATGGACAAGCTAGACTACTTGAATAATAGGAAACTTCATAAGGTAGGCGAGATGGCTAGAGTTGATTATCTGCAAACAATCAGGGGACCCTTACAAAAAAATAGTATACTCTTAAGTATATTTTTGTAAGTATACTTCAGTATACAAAGTACACTATTTAGAAGGTACTTCAAGTATACTAGACATGTACTTATTTATATAATATTTTTGCACTAAGTAGACTAAATTGGCCCACATTTTAGTTTATTTAGTACACTTTAAAGTTCATTTAAAGTATATTTTTGAATACTTTAAAGTTTCTGTGTAGTAAACTTTTAATTTATGAAGTAGACTTTTTGAAGTACTTAAAAGTAGTTTTTTGAATAATTTGAAGTGTACTTTTAACTACTTCAAGAAGTTTACTTTTAAAATATCTCTGCAATACATTTCACATTTACTAAGATTTACTAAATTAAGGTCAACTGTCTGGTATGAATTCCACTTTAAAATTTACAAGAAATACACTACAGTCTCCAAGTGTATTTAACATCTTTAAAATAAAGGAATTACTTATTAATTTAATTGTATAGCCATGGTAGACACTCAAATTACCAAAAGAAATCTGAGACGCAAGACACAAAATTTGACTCAGACACATTTATAGTGAAACAGTTTAATTTTTCAACGAAATGTTATGTCAGCTAGGTACCCAAAAGCATCATTGCTAGCTAGCTACCTACAACAAAATTTCGCCATTAATGTTACTTCATGAAGCTTCATCTGACTTTTCTCTATGTTCCATACATGCAATACATGCTGTAGCTGAATTGATATACAGACATTTTCATTAATACTCCAATTGATAATTATTTAATAGGATAAGAGTAAATGGCTTCACGATGTTTTGGCAGTAATTAAGGTTACAGGTTCAGTAAAAAAAACATCTTCAATATGCAGTGCATAATAGAATTTCCTTGAAATGAATATACAAGATGAATCTCAGAAAAGTAACTTGTACCACTATGAAACAAAACCCCTTAATTTTCACCTTAAAATGTACTTAATTCACCCATTAATATTGATAAAATGAAGGTGTGGTACAATGGCTTTTCAAGAGGTTAAATAAGGGGTATTAATTGTAATTAAGATGTAAATTTATCGTTTGTAATGGATTACGTGCCTGGATCTTCTGCAATGCTCTCTTCTTTAGATATCGCTTCCTGTCTCACTCTTCTTACTTCCTCTCTTGTACTCCTCTTTTCATTGCCGTTTCCATCTTCATCGCATTCCTCCTCATCCCTCTTGTCATCTTTCCTTTCTAAACCGGATTAAAAAACAATGACTCTAGATGTAAAAATTTGATAGGCAATACACTGTCACTCTCACAATGTAACCTAAGGCAGTTTCGTTCATGGATTATTGAAATAATAGGTAAAATCCACTAAAGCCACATTGTAAGCCTTACAGAAAATAGCTCACTGTACATTTCCTTATCAAATTGCCCTACTGTAACGCCCCCAAATTCCAGTCCTTGTTTTGTCGTCTGTCTGGACCCTACATTTGTGGTTATGTGCACCTGGACTCAGTTTTCATTGATAATCATTCACACCTGTTTGTGTCTTATGTGTGTATATTAGGGCAGTCCTTAGTGGCATGTACAAATAATTCTTAGAATTTGAAATATGGCACCCTTGCATTTGATAGATTTTGGTATAAAAGTAATATTTAAAAAAGGTTGTGGAGATTCAATGAGTTTTAGAGATTTGTACCGGACATAACGTATATCAAAAAGTCAGAAAGTACAGAAATAATGTGTTTTTTTTATGCACAAGTTCAACATTTTCTTGTGGTATTTAAGCTATTTATCTCAAAAACACAATCACATAAAGGTCCTTGTCAACACAAACATGTTTAGGCCCTAGTTACAGTTTGATTGATTCACGTTTGCCCATAAGTTTATGCATTTAATTATACAACACAAAAACATGTCATATAGTAGGAGGAAAAAGATCTGGCTCCAGATATAATAAATAAAATACAGTATAAGTACATCATTCAAATTATTTTGGAGAATAATAATTTTTCCAAACTACTAAAATATTGTGCTCTGTCTCAGGCCCGGCGCCACAAATTTCCTGCCCAGCCAGTTTAAGTTTTAAATACTCCATAGAAAAATAGCCAAAAAAAAAGATTCACCACGTCGCCATTATTTTCTGCCCCCTCAGTCACTTAGTCCTGGCGCCGGGCCTGCTCAGTCTTCTGATTTTGTTTCAAACATTTCTGCTATTGTCATACAGACGTTTAAAATGTTGCATGCACGCGCAAGTTGTGGATCAACCAATCTGCGCTTCACTTCACCAAGATTTAAACAAGAAGACAGCCGGGACTCCCACATCTGGTTACAGTAAAAGAAGCCAGTTATGTTCAGGGAACACTGAATCTGTTGAGCCACATTTTACGGAATACATCTCAAGACTGAACTTTTCATATACCTGTGATGTTATATTATGTAAAAAATATAATTTTGTCAAACTTACTTTGGGCTCTTACTCCGTAGTCAGATGAGAGACCTCTGCTATTTTCAGGCGATTGTAGTCTGTTTATGAAGCAAAAGCAAATAAAATACCTTACTTCAATAAAATGCATGCACATGTAACACAACGTCAAAGCGCTGTTGCAAGGTATTAATATAAGCAGTATTGCTTCCTCCACTGACAGTTCGCACTGCCCTAGACTTGACCCAAACCTGTGATGCTCTGTTTCGCAAGACGTGACCGTTCCAACCGACTGAACTATACAAAAGGTACCGATTGGATAGCCCCTCAGTGACATTTCAAGCTAACGGTTGAGTAAGTTTAACGACACAGAACAAGTGCAAAACAGTATAGGCTATCCTTACACATATTCTAATAATAGTTTTCTAAATATTTACAATTAACAACTTTACAAAAACTAAACAGGTTCCTTAAAGCAATCTTTGAAGGTCAGGATGTAGAAAATGCTGCTTCATGAAGCATGCACAGTTCTTTTTACCTACACAATATTGAGACAAAACAGCAAATGTGAGGCAGCTCCTGCCATTGGCAATTATGACTTACCTTTAAGAATCAGCTCCTACTAAAATGTCCGCCCATTCTTTTGAGATTGAGATGACTCCACATGTCTGCGGAGGAATACCAAATAAACAAAACTTTTAAAAAGCATAAAGATGTTTTTCTTTTAAAGTATCTTTCACAATACAACTTTAAATCTGGTGTGACAACCACACAACATACTATAGCTTTAGTGTATACATAAATGGTTTTACCTTTGTTAATATTGATTCAGTTGCCTATTTCATGACATTCTCTTTAATAACAAGACAACTGTTTGAACTGGTGGGAGATGACTGAGTCTGTTAAATGTAATATTGTAGCGTATCAGCCATGTGAAAAAACCCTTAACCAACCATTCCAGCTTAGCTGCCCTCTGCCATCCACCCTTCCAGGTTTTATCACTTCCAGATTTGTAATTATTTAACAGATAGCATTTGTCCCTCTCTTTTATACAAACAGAATTACTAAAGGAGTTACTGAATTACCTTTCATACTTTTTTGTACTGGCTCCTTGTGAGAATCAAACCCACAATGCCACTGTTGCAGGTGCCATGCACTACCTAATGAGCAAAAGCTCTCTAAACATTTGTGACAACACTATCTTTAGAAGAAACAGACAGGGAAGACATGAATTGAACAATCCTTGTATCCTCTCTCCTTGTCTCCTTTTCAAAACTAAATTGGATGATAAAGTTTTATGGCCTCCTCCTCTGACCTACTGCAATGGGCTTTGAAAGGGAGATAAAAGACACTCTTACCCGTATTTTGTGATATCAATATTGAGAAATCAAATCTTGTTGTTAAAAGTTTTTAAAACCACATACCTGAATCATTTCACAATAATAATGTAAAAAAAAATGATAAAACTTACTAGAAATGCCAGAAGCAGTTGTCCTTGAAGGCATTCATGTCTTAGGAGAATCTCATGTAGTCTGTGTTTGGATTTGTACTGATTAGCAATCACTCCTGGAAACCGCAAACTATAAGGAGTGTGAAAACAAAAACAAATCATTCCACCATCACCATACTACATTATTAGTCTTCTGATCCATCCGTAATCCCTTTACCTCTTCTGTAATATCAATTTTTTATTTTAATAACCAATGATCAAGCACCAGCTAACAGCCACCTACACACTTTTACAAACAATTTATTTTTTCTCAATTTTCATCTTCAGGCTTCAACTTGTAAGTCAGACCTGGCAACCATGAAAATGTACAGCATGTTGTGGTAGGATTGCTACTACACACATGTAAAAATAGTCTGGCCATATTGACATTGACCCTAGGTAGCTAGATATACTATCATCATCAGTGGGTATATCATTATCATTAGTTACCTGCTTTTACCAGCGATATAGACTGAATATATTGAGTTTGCTAGTCAGCTTCATAGTGGGGTAGTCAGCTAGGTACCCAAAAGCATCATTGCTAGCTAGCTACAACAATAGTTAGCCATTAATGTTACTGTGTGTAGCTTCACTTAATGTCACAGAAGCCCAGACGTTACGTCTGAAAATTTTGATGCATTTGTTTTCTTCGTGCACAATGGTAGATATGTAAAAACTCCTCTATATACTACATTTCCGAATACCATAATTAAAATAAACAACAGTACACAATGGTTAACTAACTATTTAGCTAGTGATGGCCTTAATACACTTACGACTAGATCGCGCGCCTAATTTTGAAACTTGCACGCGACCTTACTTCGCTGTAGGCGCGCGCAGGACGCACACCGCTTGTGATCTGCTGCAGGTTAGTACTAAAGGACACGAGACGATAACAGCTCCCTAAAACCAAAATTAAGGCATTTTTCAGTGGTCTAAATGAGACTTTTTAAATGAATGGATACTTTATGTTACGATTAATGCGTAAACTCAATGCATCCCTTAAAATGTCCTAATATTAACTTTTAAGGGTTCCAGTTTGAAACCAAAATTAAGGCATTTTTCAGTGGTCCAAATTAGACTTTTGAAATGAATGAATAATTTAAGTTACAATTAATGGTTAAACTCAATGCATCCCTTAAAATGTCCTAATATTGACTATTAAGGGTTCCACCTTAAAACCAAAATTAAGGCATTTTTCAGTGGTCCAAATTAGACTTTTGAAATGAATGGATAATTTAAGGGATTTAATTTTCTTAATTAAGGACCCATTAATTCATATTAAGATATTTTGTATGATTTCAGGGGTTGTTTAAGGTAATATTGATGATATTTTAAGGGATTCAAGTTTCATAGTATACTGCAAGTATTTCAACTGTTTTGGCTGCATAATGGAAGTGAACTTACATCCTACTCCAGTATAAATGTATACTATTTTTTTCTGTTTCGTAGTATACTTAAGTTCAAAGTGTTAAATAAGTAAACAATTTTCTTATTGTACTTCTTGAAAGTATATCAAAAGTAAACTATTTTCTAAGCAAACTTTGTGAAAGTATAACAAAAGTAAACTAAAAGTGTATTATCCAATTTTTAGTATACTTGTAGTTTACTTTAATGATTTTTTTTTTGTAAGGGGAGCTCTGTAATATATGTACAGCATGGAAGTTGTTTGTTAATTCTGCAGTAAGAATACGTTTTTGTGGAAATATGACTAGCGATAACTTGAACTTCTACTAGTGTAACGGGTCTGAAATTGCTAGTAAGTTAGAGATGCGGTCAGTACAGATAGCGTTACATGAGTAGCTCTGCAGTCAATACAGATTATCAGTTACGTCACTAGCTCTGAGACCTTGAAATAGTTGTTTTCCTTGCTTTGCAAGAGCTGCTGCCTACGTTGGGCGATGGTAACAACACATTGTGGGTGACAGTAATCTTGTCTTCAGAGGTTTGCTGGTTTGAGCCTGGAGGTCGGAGCTAAACGGTTACACTAGCAAAAAATGTAAATGATAGTAATATGCATGCCTACAAGCTCAATGTTAGAATTAGCTATCTAGGTTTTCTGTTGTTGATTAAGGTTAAGGTCCAACCTGATGCTGTAGTGAGAATGTCTCACTCTTTCTTTTGTCTTGAGTAACAACATACAGGATTCACACGCACAGTCTCGAGACCAGTTGGAGAAGTGAGAAACCTCTGGCCTTCTTGATTGATGGGTTTTTGATAGAGACAGGGATGGAGGAACGCAAAGAGAGACATTACCAATTTGGAAAAACTTGGAACAGTGATTTCTGTGTACCAACCAGGGTTATAATAGTAAACTAAGACTAAAACTACATATTTTTGTAAATGGAAATAAGATATGACAGATTTGTGATAAACAAAAACTAAACTGGAACTAGAAACGTATAATAGGTAAAATCATTAGAAAGTTTAGGGTCATTTAGAAATGTCCTTGTTTTTAAAGGAAAGCTTATTTTTTGTCCATTTAAATAACATCAAATTGATACAGTGTAGACATTGTTAATGTTGTAAATTACTATTGTAGCTGGAAACGGATGATGTTTAATGGAATATCCACATAGGCGTTCAAATACCCATTATCAGCAACCATCAGTCCTGTGTTCCAATGACACGTTGTGTTTGGAACACCGGACTGATGTATATCATTTTAGAAGGCTATGTGATCATTAGAAAGCCATTTTGCAATTATGTTAGCAAAGCTTAAAACTGTTATGCTGATTAAAGAAGCAATAAAACTGGCTTTTAGACTTGTTTAGTATCTTCAGCATCAGCAATTGTGGGTTTTAGTATAGGCTCAAAATGGCCAGAAACAAATAACTTTCTTCTGAAACTTCTTCTTCTGAATACTTGTTCTCAGAAATGAAGGCTATTCCATGCTAGAATTTGCGAAGAAACTGAAGATCTCATACTAATCTGTATACTACTCCCTTCAAAGAAAATCACAAACTAGCTCTAACCAGAATAGAAAGAGAGGGAGGCCCCGGTGCACAACTGAGCAAGAAGACAAATACATTAGAGTGTCTAGTTTGAGAAACAGATGCCTCACATGTCCTCAACTGGCAGCTTCATTAAATAGCACCTGCAAAACACTGGTCTCAACGTCAACAGTGAAGAGGTGACTCCAGGATGCCTTTTGTCCAGTCTTCCTCTGTTCAGTGTCTTTGTTTTTTTGCCCATCTTAATCTTTTCTTTTTATTGGCCAGTCTGAAATATGATGTTTTCTTCGCAACTCTGAAGGCCTGAAAGTAATCAGATTACATTACTGAGTTAGGGTAATATAGTAGTTATTTTGGGGATTCATTTTAGACAGGTAACTTGTAACTGTAACAAATGACATTTAAAAAGTAACCTACCCAACCGTGACAGTGTCACATTACACATTTATGGGTTCAGACGTTTTCTGGGACTAAATGGTGTCCAGCGAACAAATGTACATAAAAACCCTATATTGTGTACTGTTATTATTAAATTGTTATTATTTGTTGAACAATCAATTGAATTTGTCATGAAATCTATTTGTTTTACTTCTTCTAACAATAATAATCTCATTTCAGCTAAAGGGACTTGGATCAAGTACATCTGACAAATAATGGAAGTAGTTGAATGAAACCAGCAGGAGTGTCAAGGTGTTTGCGTCTGTGCGTTTTACTGAAGGCAACTGCACAGAGAGATACGCTGTTGCCTTCCCAAAGTAGTTATTCATGGATGTGCACATCTCAACTTGTGTACTTGTCCAGTATACTATGTATAACCAAAAACAGAATCTACTGAAACTAAACTATGTAAAAAATAAATCTTAAAAATGGAAAATAACTAAAGCTATGTAAAATAGTTTGGAAAGTAATTCATTTTTTTTAAACTAACAAAATTAAAACTAATTCAAAAACAAAACTTTCATAAGCCTGTTAGCAGTGGATGTTACTAATGCACTGTTTGGCAGGATTCACAGAAAACTAGCATGTAAACAAAGAGGAATGACTATTCACAAATGCCTACACTCCATTGCTATAGGAAAAAGTCAGGTACCTGTGAAGCACTCCAGCATAAGTCAAGTGCCAAAAAGTTACTGGTAATCTATTGCAAAAAAAAGCCCCCGGAAACCTCCAGGTTGAGTCAAGCACTGACAGGTATTGATGGGTCTGAGGCTGTGTTAATGGTGGTTATAAATATGTTTTTCAAATGTCTACTTTAAGAAACATTATTTTTAAAGGGTCACAATCACAATGTGACAACACTGAAGAAATGACACTTTGCTACAATGTAAAGTAGTGAGTGTACAGCTTGTATAACAGTGTAAATTTGCTGTCCCCTCAATATAACACAAGACGCAGTCATTAATGTCCAAACCGCTGGCAACAAAAGTGAGTACACCCCTAAGTGAAAATGTCCAAAATGGGCCCAAAGTGTCAATATCTTGTGTGGCCACCATCATTTTCCCTCTTGGGCATGGAGTTCACCAGAGCTTCATAGGTTGCCACTGGAGTCCTCTACCACTCCTCCATGACGACATCACGGAGCTGGTGGATGTTAGAGACCTTGCGCTCCTCCACCTTCTGTTTGAGCATGCCCCACAGATGCTCAATGGGGTTTAGGTCTGGAGAGATGCTTGGCCAGTCCATCACCTTTAACGTCATCTTCTTTAGCAAGGCAGTGGTCGTCTTGGAGGTGTGTTTGGGGTCGTTATCATGTTGGAATACTGCCCTGCGGCCCAGTCTCCGAAGGGAGGGGATCATGCTCTGCTTCAGTACGTCACAGTACATGTTGGCATTCATGGTTCCCTCAAATCACAAAAAAGCAAGTTTCCCATACATAATTCCATGCTTGTGGAAAAACACCATGCTACATCCCCATTGTAAAACATGGAAGTTTATCCCGGTTGTATGACATCTGTTGCACTAATTGTCGGAACATAAAATGCCGGGGGGTTTATAGCATTGCTGAACCCTGGCACCCTTTTGTTAAACACCAAACATCTTGCCGCTGATATAACACTTATTTATTGGGGATTTAACATTCCGGAACCCTAAGACCTCCATTGTTAAACATGAAACATAACCCACCTGTTATAACACACGCCCGGGGTGCTTATCAGTCGTAGTAAAACATCAAGGGTCATAAATCACCAATCTGACACAATATACCCTACATTTACTACTGATATAATCAAATATTGGCAAAAATGTGAGGGGTGCACTCACTTTTGTGAGATACTGTAGCTGTCAAACCACGGATTACCTTATTATATTGGAAAGAATGTTGACCACAGAGAATAGTGAAGAATTAGGAGCCACCAGCATGTGTGCATGTCTGGGTAGGGGCAGCAGCTTCAAACCATGTTTGAAGTGAGAAAAGAATGTAAATCAAAAAGTTTGTATTATTAATAATAGAACTAACTTAATGGCAAATAGTAAATTTTAATAGCTGGTTACCACACAATTCCTATTAACACACCATGTGTTTGGATATAGAAATCAAGGCAGTTTCAGACTAAAAACAAGTGGGCAAAATTGTGTGCAGGACTGAATAAGTGTGAGGAGAGAACGCATGGCTTTCCTATCATATCCATTCGTAGCAGCAGGCTCAATTAAATAATCATATCATATTCATAACCAGCGAATTTATCATATTCGTAGCAATATTTGTTTTGTCTGAGTACTCGCTACACCCCTAGTAGGGGATTGCCTAACTAAGTAATAAATTAAAAAAATCTGAAGGACACTGTATTTCTTAAGACACATACTGCAGTGGAACCAAAATGGTTTTGCAGTGCTGCTTAGATAATTGTTCTAACCACCTTCACACTATGTTGACATAATGTTTCTTTGCTTTATTACAGTGCTAAAAGCACTGATGCCATTTCAGTTAGGGCACAGCCATAGACAGCTCAATGATCTCCACCCTACCTTACTAAATGACGTTGCCTCCTTCAGAGAAGGAGGGTCTCGTTAAGAGTGAATGGTTATAGAAATGGGTGATGTATTTCATTTGCTTGTGTAACACGTTGTTTCTTGAAATCAAGCTTGCATGAAGAGTAAATACTGTAAGCCTGAGACCTGAAGATAGAGCTTGGACGCTGTCCTGAACTAAGAGGAAGTTTGCAACTGGTTGGTCACACTGTTGTGTGATTTGAGTGATTAAGGGGAATTTTAAAGGTGGCATTTCTGCTTGAAAGTTGACTAAGCTAAAAAGGGCATGTACATACTGTGATATAGCAAGGAAATAGTTTCTTACCCTCAGTTGTAGGCTGTATGGCTTTAGTGAACCTTTTCTGAAATTAAAACATTTTCTATCCCTCTGCTCTTGAGAGACACAGTTAAGCATATTGTTGAAGCTATATGTTTGATAAAAAACACAGATTGGTGCAGATGGACAGAGATCAACATGCCTCAGATTGTAATGGGCATGAACAATATATCACTCGTCTTTGTCTATGTACTCCGCCATGTGTGTATGAGCCAAATTGCCTGTTAGTGTTTAGATCCCCTGGGCCAGTGCTGTGACGAAGAACAAACTGGGATAACACTTGCTTTGTGGGCTCTAGTTCCATATAAAGGCATCCCCACCATCCTTTGCTCGATTGTTTTTCCACTCATTCAGATCATTTATATAGATCTATCCTTAGATTGGGAGATCAAAATCTGGTGATGATAGGGGAATGAACCGCAGGGGTGTCAATCTGAGTTTCAATATCATGTTTTAAATAACCACAATAAGACACATTTCCAGCAGTTGTACTGTACACATTTTGCCACGAGTCTAAGATATCGGTTTTGCTATTTTCAAGCAGTTTTCCAGCAATCTACACATACTGTCCTGGGGGCTATGGGTGTTGCAGTGTTCTGCATGCCAGTTGAATTATATTTTTTGAAACCACCAATTTTAGGCTCGATATGTAATGTCTTTTATACAGTATGTGCATTATCTAGAAGTCTATAGAATCTCTATCACGCCCAACTTAGCCATGAAATCCAAGTTTGAAAGAACATATCCAAGTATGTGGCACATATCTAACCAGCAAATGCCTGAATTTTCTGGGACCAACTTTAACTCGACACCACCTCTTTTACAACCAGTGGCCAAATGTCCCAGAATGCATCTTTAATATGATGTTGTGTGTGTGTTTTAGGTCTCAAAACTGCATGGTTATTAGGTGCACTTTTAAAAAGAGACAACAAATATACAGGGCCGGTTTTGCAGGCACTGATTAAGCCTAGTAAAGGACTAAAAAAATTCTATAGAGAATTCCATTGAGCTTGTTTTTTTAGTCCTAGACTAGGCTTAATCTGTGTCTGCGAAACCGGCCCACAGTGCAGTGTTCATAAAGCTTTTTCAATGTCAAATTCAGTCTAATTTACATTCTCATCTAAAAAGCACTTTCTTTGTGAACAAAAAAATAGTTTCACCAGAAACTAGATGAGATGTTATTAAGCTGTAACACAAAAAATTTGGCATTGTAAGCTTGTCGTGTAGACTTGGCATCATGTAATGTATTATCTGCGTTAGGCCAATATAGTTCATCACATAGTAACTTCAGTTTCATATAAATCCTTAAGTAATTAAATTCACCATGAAATAATAAAAATTGCAAAACACTGCTTTCTTGTACTTTCATGTAATTCAATGAGGGAATTGTTCTTTCAAAACATTTTTCCCACTTGTTACAGTCAAAACATTTCTATTCTCTTAAAAACAAACTAGTGTAAAATACTTCTTAAACCAGGTTCTTCAAATACTGAGTGCAGAGTGACTGAGAGTTGTGGTATATGAGACCGTATATCACGTATGATATCAATTCACTTTTTACTGCTGTAATTGCATTTGTTGACTGGTTTATAAAAGCAATAAGGCAACTCAAGGGTTTATTGCCAATATACCACAACTAAGGACTGTCTCCATGCATACCGCAATGCATTGTGACTAAGAACAGTTCTTAGCCAGGGTATATTTGTCAGGTCCTGGCTGGGGGCCTCAAGGCATCTCTATTCGCCTGGGGGCCACAGTTAGGGCCTGCACGCAGAGGTGCCTCTAGGCATCTCTGCGTCACTGTTTTTGATTGTCCCCAATTAGAGGCAGCTGCCCTGCAGAGGATGAAGTGCCCCTGCTGCAACACTTGTGGGGGCTTGTCGGAGTGCCCCTGCACCCCGGGGCCGGACACGGTGGAAGTGGTGATGTCAAGCCGGGCCTCTTGTTCCTGACCACTGGTTACCAATCTGGTACCTCCAGTGCCGGCACCTCGCACCAGGCCTCCTGTGCCAATCCCCAGCCCAGAACACCCAGTGCCACCACCGGAGGGGTGGGACAGCGAGCTACTGTCGCTACCACCTCCAGAGTGGCTCGAAGAGGGGTTTCCTGCCACCATCCCCAGAGGGGTGGTCCGAGCCTCTACTGTCACCACCCTCTGCTCCATCACCCCGTCCTGCCTCGGGGGTGGAGCCTCCTCCCTCCGGTCCAGTGCCTCGCTCTGCCTCAGGGGCGGAGGCTCCTCCCTCCGCTCCGGTGCCCCGTTCTGCCTCAGGGGCGGAGCCTTCCCCTGTCCCGGTGCCGCGTCCTGCCCCGCCCTCCCCCCGTTTGGTTGTCCTGGGTCTTGCGGTCGGGGGCCCGCGACTTGGGGCAGAGGGTTGCTGTCAGGTCCTGGCTGGAGGCCTCTAGGCATCTTTATGCGTCTGGGGACCACAGTCAGGGCCTGCCCACAGAGGTGCCTCTAGGCATGCTGTTTTTGATTTTTCCCAATTAGAGGCAGCTGCGTTGCCTCAGTTTTGCAAAGAACACTAAAAGGAAGTTTCTCTTCAGCTCTGTGCCTGTGTCCTGCCTCCTTGACTGTGACAATATTGGCCATATGCCACTCCAACCTGTGCCTTATCAGTTAAATAACCTTAGGGTAGTACAGGGATAGGCAAACATTTTGGCTTAAGGGTCACATTGGGATTATTTTCAACAACAAAAGGCCAAACAGTATCTATCCGTAACATTATTTTATACTTTTCAAAAAACTAATTATTACATAGGCCAACATGTTAAACTGACCAGTCAGGTGTGCAATGCAGGTTAACACTACAACCACCAGGACTTTCAGACCCCCAGTATCTGAAGAGTTCACTGGTCTTGGTCCGTGTGCACTTACTGTTTCATTCATAATTTTTCATTTCATACAAACCTGAATCTTTGGTAAAATAATCTGCTAAAATTCAAAGAGAGATGATAGGCTATGTTTGATATTTTGTCTCTCTCTTAATAAAAATCAGTAACGTGTAATACACTAGTTGAATTGTCAAGGATATCATTTGTATTTCATTTGTAAGTTCAAATTCAGCTAATGCTCTGGAAAACATACAGTCAAATGCAGGCCAAAAGCAGCTATTAACAAGTAGACGAAATAGAAAAGTCCCTAGAATTACTCTTTGGTATGGCTCGACAGCACAGATGTGAATGTATTTCTTGCAGATCTTTTGCAGTTTTGAGGCTTGTGTTAACCATACAATAAAAATTTCCGAGCCACCTACAGTATCAGCTATCATTAAAAATATAGTCTATATCCGTTTATTTCAGTCTATTTCCGGCACTTATTCCTTAATTCACATTCACAGACCAAATACCAGATGGTTGAACAGTGGTGGAACCGGATTTTGACTCTATTCATAGATTATTCCAAGGAGTCAAATGATAAATTTAACAGATTAATTTAATGAGTAAAGAGAATATAGAGTTGCATTACAAGTATCAAAAGGAAGCAGTTCTCCAGAGATTTGAGATTGCAAGAGCAAAGATGCATGCAGAAAGGCTGAGGAACAAGCAAGAGAAACTATTTCAACATCCTGTTGTTAGATATTATCCGCTTTTGATCCATGAAAAAAATAATTAAACTGCAAAGTCAGGGGTAAACGTTTTTATTGGCAAGAGATTTCAAGATGTTACATTAGATGTTAAATTTGCATAATAGACTCTAAACCAGAGGCAGTGATCAACCAGCCAACCAGTTGTCCTCAGACCACTACACAGTCTGTAAATCATCCAATCATTTATACCTTATATGGTGTTGTATAGTGTCCACTCAGTCTGTCCATGGGACAGTCACATGGGGGTTTAAAGTTCTTGGCTCACATTAGCATGTGTGGGAACCCGTCTGTAATCCTTTTCTTTGTTCAGTTTCAGTCAGGACTCCCATGTCTTGTGTCAAGCTTAATTTCATTACATCTCATGACCATAATTTCACTGTTCCCCCTTGACACATGTAAAAAAAAGAATTACATCATTGCAATTGTGTTGATAAAACTAGCAAAATAAAAGTACTATCGAATTCCTAATGAACTGAAAAGTCAAAACACTTAAAAGGGAACCTTTAAGGGATGTTTCTAAATAATAAAGAAAAAATAATAAAAAGGATTATTCAGCAAATTGTGAGGTTATGTTTTGTTCTGTTTGTTTTGTGCTTTTTTTTTCTGAACATAGCCTGTCCTTTTTGTTCTGATTGCTTTCTCCTGTCTGCAATTTGCCCTCGTTAGCTCCTTATTTTGTCTGCCTAGTTCTGTTTTTTGTCTGCCCAGCCCTTGTCGAGTGTGTCTTGCCTGCCGGTGTGTGCACGCGCATGTTTCTGCCTGCCTGCCTGCCTTGTTCTAGTGTTCCTGTCGTTTTGTTGTTTTTTGCCTGTCCAAGTTCGTTATTAAATTCGTCATTGTCTTATATCTCAGCACGTGGCGTCTTGTCTCAAAACTATTACACAAATGAGACTTTATAAATCCCTATTTCATATTTTAGGGTATTTTGCTGTTAATGTTTTTTTTTTAAATAAGAATTTTTTTTAAATTTTCTTTTCAATTGGATATTGTGGGTAATTGCGTAAAAAAAAGCTGGAAAAAGACAGATTTTATGTGTTTTCAACATTTTGAAAGGGGATTGTGACTTTCTATACCCAACATATGATGTGGTCAGATGTCCAGGTTTCAAAGCTGGGATCTTACCTGTCTTTGGCTAACGAGCCTCCTTCACTGGCCACTTTCCGATGCCTGTATAAGGGACCGGAGGAGGAAGTACCCTCTGCACAATTAAACATGCTGCACAAGCTAATAGCAAACAACATGTTTCCCCCCTTGAATCCTTAGAGATTCCACTTCCACAATGTCATCATTTGATCCATGTTCCTCCTCTGCTTGACCACCAATGAACAAACACACACACACACATACATACATATATACTGTCTTTCTTCAGCTGGAACCGGGGCCTTAGTCAGGGTGGAGGGAATTATGAACAGTTCCAAATACCAGGCAATTTTGGCACAAAACCTTCAGGCGTCCGTTAGAAAGCTGAAGATGAAGTTCATCTTTCAGCACGACAACGACCCAAAGCACACATCCAAATCCACAAAAGCATGGTTTCACCAGAAGAAGATTAACGTTTTGGAATTGCCCAGCCAGAGCCCAGACCTGAATCCAGTTGAACATCTGTGGGGTGATCTGAAGAGGGCTGTGCACAGGAGATGTCCTCGCAATCTGACAGATTTGGAGCGCTTTTGCACAGACGAGTGGGCAAATATTGCCACGTCAAGGTGTGCCATGCTAATAGACTCCTACCCAAAAAGACTGAGTGCTGTAATAAAATCAAAAGGTGCTTCAACAAAGTATTAGTTTAAGGGTGTGCACACTTATGCAACCAGGTTATTGTAATTTTTTTATTTTTCCCCCCTCAAAGATTTGAGTTTGTTTTTCAATTGAATTGTTCATGTTATAGGTCACATTAAAGGTGGAAAAAGTTCTGACATGACTTATGTTTGTCTCATTCTTTTACATCACAAGAACCTGGTATTTTAACAGGGGTGTGTAGACTTTTTATATCCACTGTATATATACACTGATCAGCCATAACATAATGACCACCTGCCTAATATTGTGTAGGTCCCACTTTTGCGGCCAAAACAGCCCTGACCCATTGAGGCATGGACTCCACTAGACCTCTGAAGGTGTGCTGTGGTATCTGGCCCCAGGACGTTAGCAGCAGATCCTTTACGTCCTGTAAGTTGCGAGGTGGGGCGTCCATGGATCGGACTTGTTTGTCCAGCACATCCCACAGATGCTCGATTGGATTGAGATCTGGGGAATTTGGAGGCCAAGTCAACACTTTGAACTCGTTGTGTTCCTCAAACCATTCCTGAACCATTTTTGCATAGTGGCAGGGTGCATTATCCTGCTGAAAGAGGCCAATGCCATCAGGGAAAACAGTTGCCATGAAAGGGTGCCCATGGTCTGCAACAATGCTTAGGTAGGTGGTACGTGTCAAAGTAACATCCACATGAATGGCAGGACCCAAGTTTTCCCAGCAAAACATTGCCCAAAGCATCACACTGCCTCCGCCGGCTTGCCTCCTTCCCATAGTGCATCCTGGTGCCATGTGTTCTCCAGGTAAGCGACAGTAGTTTGTGGCAAATTGAGCTACAGTAGCTCGTCCATTGGATCGGACCTCACGGGCCAACCTTCGCTCCCCACGTGCATCAGTAAGCCTTGGCCGCCCATGACCCTGTCGCCGGTTCATCGCATTTACTTCCTTGGACCACTTTTCATACTGTTGGTATGGACAACTGCAGATCGGGAACACCCCACAAGCGCTGCAGTTTTGGAAATTCTCTGACCAAGTCATCCAGCCATCACAATTTGGCCCTTGTCAAAGTCGCTCAAATCCTGATGCTTGCCCATTTTTCCTGCTTCTAACACATCAACTTTGAGGACAGAATGTTCACTTGCTGCCTAATATATCCCATCCACTGACAGGTACCATGATAACGAGATTATCAGTGTTATTCACTTCACCTGTCAGTGGTCATATTGTTATGGCTGATCGGTATACATACATACATACATTAATACATACATACATGTATGTGTGTGTACACAAACACACACACACACACACACACACACACACACACACACACACACACACACACACACACACACACACACACACACACACATATATACAGCTCCGGAAAAAATTTAGACCACTGTACCTTTTTCTTTCCTTTCCAAAAAAGTTGAAAAGGAAAGTTTTGAGTGAGGAACAAAAGCATTAAATTTGCAGTGGTCTCTTAATTTTAACCCTGCAGTTCCTCACTCAAAACTTTCTTTTTCGACTTTTTTGGAAAGGAAGGAAAAAGGTGCAGTGGTCTCTTATTTTTTTCCGGAGATGTATATACATACACTACCGTTCAAAGTAGAAATGTCCTTGTTATCCAAAGAAAAGCAAAATTTTTTATCCATTAAAATAACATCAAATTTATCAGAATGATAAATGACTATTGTAGCCGTTTTTTTGGTGAAATATCTACATAGGCATACAGAGGCCCATTATCAGCAACCATCAGTCTCTGTTCCAATGGCACGTTGTGATTGCTAATCGAAGTTAATCAGTTTAAAAGGCTAATTGATGATTAGAAAACTCTTTTGCAATTGTTAGCACTGCTGAAAATTGTTGTGCCGATTAAAGAAGCCATAAAACTGGCCTTCGTGTTTGCGTGTGGCTATAGGTCGGGCATGGAGTTTATTTTGGGAATAGATGGTGGTGATTTATCTCGATAATGAGTCTTATGTGACAGGGCAATTTCACTGTCCATAGCTGTTTTTTCAAGCTTTTTTCCAAATTTTTTAGTTGGAGGCTCAGTGTCAGGTGTAGGACTTTTTTATAGAGTGGTCAGAGACAGAAAGCGATAGAATGAAAGAGTGAAAGCCTTAAAAAAATACATGAGCAATCCAACTCTGGCTGTGTCAGCTGATAGTTAGGGGTAAAAAAGAGGGGGGTAAAGAAGCACAACCCTTTACTTTCTCAACCCTGGCTGTCCTTATTGATGTCTGAGAACACAACACAGTCGACCACAAGGTCTTTTGCAAGGCCCTCTGTCTTATCTTATTTGTTTCTTTTAACAGGTTAAGTTACTGTTTACATGTACAGTACTGGATTATTATTAGGTCAATTAGGGCTGTAACAGTTCCCAAAACCGGCAATTCAGTTTTGGGGCCAAGGTCAGAGGTGTATTGTTTATGGCATAAAAATTCAGGAAAGTCACTTTTGTTCTTTGTGCTTTTGTAAAGTAATGTTTTGCAGCTATAATGTTTTACTTAATAACTACACCCCAGATGTGCACTTGCCAACTTCGACTTGAGTGATTATACACTACCATTCAAAAGTTTGAGGTCACTTAAAAATGTCATTAAAATAACTTCAAATTGATCAGAAATACAGTGTAGACACTGTTAATGTTGTAAATGACTATTGTAGCTGAAAATGGCTGATTTTCAATTTAATATCTACATAGTACCCACAAAACACCAGTCTCAACTTCAACAGTGAAGAGGCGACTCTGTGATGCTGGTCTTCTAGGCAGAGTTGCAAAGAAAAGCCCCATCTCAGACTGGCCAATAAATAAAGAAAAGATTAAAATGGGCAAAACAACACAGACACCAGACAGAGGAATAACTCTGCTCTTATAGCTTAAATCGTCAGTTAACAAACGCTAGCACGATATAACAGAAGAACTGTTTCTTATGAGGTCAGTGCCAGTGATTCACGTGAAGTGTCATGGTAAAAAAAAAAACTTTGTCAAATGAACATTTCTGGTACCAAAAAACAACAAAGGGATATTGCTTGAAATTCTGTCTGTTCGCATGCCATCCTTACAGCTAACGGAGAGAGCAACAGTTTGTATTATTATTTGTTGTTTTATTTTTTTTTAAATCACTGTGTACCAAGCCTGGTCCAACCCAATTCAACTCTCAAAATTTAAGGGCAGGCTGCAGGGCCATGTTGGGATCAGGCTGAGAATGACAACTCTAGAACAGACTCACTTTCATTGTTTTTCTAAGTTTTAAAATCAGTTCCATGGGACATCACCCACGGACAAAAAGCCCAGGAATCCCTCACCAACGAAGATCCCAGAAAATCACTCACCGGTGAACAGCCTGCACCATCACCCACCAGGGCGGAGGTCAGAACATCACCCATCGGGAAAGAGCCATCACCTACTGGAGAAGTGGTCTGGACATCACCCACTGGTTAAGTGGTCAAAACATCACCCACCAGGGAGGAGGCTGGAACATCACAGACCGGGGAGGAGGCGGGAACATCACCCACCGGGGAGGAGGCTGGAACATCACCCACCGGAGAGGAGGCGGGAACATCACCCACCAGGGAGGAGGCTGGAACATCACAGACCGGGGAGGAGGCGGGAACATCACCCACCGGGGAGGAGGCTGGAACATCACCGACCGGGGTGAAGGCGGGAACATCACCCACCAGGGAGGAGGCTGGAACATCACCGACCGGGGAGAAGGCGGGAACATCACCCACCGGGGAGGAGGCTGGAACATCACCGACCGGGGAGGAGGCGGGAACATCACCCACCGGGGAGGAGGCTGGAACATCACCCACCAAGGAGGAGGCTGGAACATCACTCACCAGGAAAGAACACCAACAACCATGTTTGTATAAAACTTGGAAGCTGGCACACCATATTTGTGTCATGGTCTAAAAGGCAGTTGTGAGATTCCAAACTGAATGATTTAATGCGCAATTATAGAAAAAGGTCAAAGGCTCAAAGCTTATGAAAACTGACTAATACTTTCACAGAGGAAAATAATGTTCAAACCTGAAAAGCAATCAAACACATGGGGAAAACATGCAAACAAACACTGACAATACTTAAAGACAGGGAAACAGAGGGTCCATAGTAAGGAAGCACTCAGGGATTCACACTGGGGATGTCATCTCAACTTCACACCTGCACGGCCAGTGCCTGGATCTGGTGAATGGAATATTTGCTGTAGTCAAAACAATGCATAGTTTAGGTCTGTTATTTAATATACAAAGAAAAGTGTGGTCAGTGGTGCTTTAATACACAGCCTTACAGGGTCTTCAGCTCAGGTTCTTCAGCCCATGCTCGGAAGCCAGAGCGACCAAATTACCACCTCACTGCCCTTGGGACTGTGCTATAGACCTTCTGCCAGGAGCCCCTCTTCCTAGGAGTCACATCTAGCCCCTGTCGGTGGCAGAGACAGAGGTGATAAGGTCTACGTACTGGAGGCACTGCAGAAGGGTTCCATTCGTCCTTCTTTCTCTCCTGTGTTCACTAGCTTCTTCTTTGTAAAGAAAAAAGATGGAGGTCTGCATCTGATTGGTGTGAAATAATGTGCCTTTGTAGTGTGGTGTACAGCCTCAAATTCCTGGTGCGAACTGAGAGCCTACCAGAATATGCAGACCTACTTCTATCATGGAAAACACTTCCAAATATATGCATATATGATTTTGCTAGAGGTTTGGCTGCACACACAAATTGCCCTTAGTTCCTGTAGCCGTTGAGCAGCTTCATGGCAACTCTGTATACACTAAGTTAGATCTATGCAGTACCTACAATCTAATAAGGGTCAGAGAGAAAGATGAGTGGAAGACAGTATTCAGCACCACAACAAGTAATTCCCTTCAGACTCCGTAACATCCCATCAGTTTTTCAGTCTTTCGTTATTGAAGCGCTGAGGGATATGTTAGGAATGTACATAGTGGTGTACACAGACAATATCCTTATATACTCACAGTCCCTAGAACCGTATGTCCACCACGTTCGCAGGGGTCCTTCAGTGCCTCCTGGATCAGTGGTTCCCAAACCTCTTCTGGGGCCCCCCCAGCCATTCCATCTATTAGATGTATCCCAGAGCTAGCTCACCTGATTCAACAGGTAAGGGTTTGTTAATTAGTTAATAAGCTGATTCAGGTGTGTAACTGAGCTGCAGAAGCTTCGCAGCAGTCTGACACAGGATCTCACAGGTAGTTTTAAAAGCTCTCTGGCCTCAGTTCAGGCCTCTCTGGATGTCTTAAATGTGACTGGGAATTCTTATGGGCAACGCTTGGACAGCCTTGAAGTCGCCGCCTCAGACAATGAAGACAGGCTGAGTACACTGGAGAAAATGCGCTCTACCTTGGTGGCTGACAACACAAGACATTAATTAAAATTGGATGACTTAAGAGGTACTGTAGCAGGGGCATAGGTTTTGATTTCAAATGTGAGGGGAACAAACACTGGCCTAGCGTGGTGACGCCGGGCTGGGGTGCAAGCTGTCTTTACATGGACCCACCCTCTGGATGAAAAATTACGAAGCGGTATATACGCATGGAAAGCTGATCCTGAGGTCTGACTGTGATAACCACATAGAAACACATGATAAAAAATAAATTTATAAAAAACATTTTTATAGAGGTCAAGAATGACCCACTGTGGGTCCTTGTGCAGCCGCACCCCTGATACAGGGTTCAACATTAAGGAAGGCCTGGGGCCAGTAAGACCTAACGTAGGGCCAGTAAACAAAGACAGTCACTGGCTCGGGAGGGCCAGTGCTCAATTTCCCCATTTAAATTCATAGTATCATATTAAAACGTTTGCTTGTCATCTTCCCGCTTCGATTTTCGCTTCTTCTTGCATTAAAATGTGTCTGTGGCACTTCTTCATCCCCTCAGTTTGGTACAGTAACGGTGTCGTCTTTTTTACCGATATTATTCAGTGCCGGGTCTGTTTTCACCAATCATAGTTCATAGTGCATTCTAGAGCAGGACACAAATATGGTATCGTACGAGGCAAAGCAAATGCTACAATTTTTCCATTGGTCGAAAACGATGTTCATGTTGTGCGTTCCCGACAAAAGCCGATAAGGCAGGGTCGTTTATAAAGGCAACAAACAACTACCGAAAACCTGCTCTTAAATCCCTGCAGCATGTCGTGTGTATTGCGGCCAAATGGACTGTTCACAACCAGGGTCCGAAATCAACACCCGCCAAGCGCCAATTGCAGGTTGATTTTATGTTTGGCGAGTAAATCTCAGAAGGCTATCCGTCACACTGGTGGGTAATTGTTTGTACCCAATGTTTTCCTCTTAATATAACCAGAGCAACGGAGAGCGGCGCTGTTAAATTGTGATGCGCTGCAACAGAAAAACAGAATATTTTTATTACATACGATTTAATTTCTACCAAGCTAAGCTCATTTTACTTTACTTGTACTTAGCGCAGATAGTGAGAAGTATTAATTCAAGGTGGTCTATAGGAGCAGATTGGGAAACTTAAAGCTGGACGAATATGCCTGACTGAGATGTTACCAACATCATTGTAGTATTAGTCATTTTAAAAGATGCGCTCTGGTTACATTATCATCTATCAGAAATGACTTTCCAGCTGAAAAGTCCCACCATGAAAAAATTCACACAGTATAATTTACCAGTGCTAGTTAGGACTATTGCATGTTCAGAAATCTCTACATTTTTAAAGTCAAACTGGAATTTTTACACTGAACGTTTGAGTCCTATCAACACCTGCAAGGCCTCGGCACAGAAAGACAACATTATTTGGGGTAACTATCTACTTGCTACACCCTTTCCATAGATAATGAGTAATGCAAGCCAGGGTTGCTGAAACAATTATCGCCCCCAGTATTTTCAACCAGACTACCTCCAAGCTAAACTGTGTCGGTTGCACTGGTCCTATTCGCACTTCATTGGTAAATAATGCCAACGCCTTTTTTTAACCAGAGCGTGTCTATATCTAACATAGTCATGGACAAAGAGAATTGAACTAGAAGTGGAAAAACACATAGAACTACATATTAAAAAGACATTTTGGTGAATACATAAACATTCACACTTAGTTACATGATGTGTCCCCCTCGATATCAGAGTCACCCCTACGTCCTTGACTACAGACCTCTATATTTCATTGTGTGTGGCTGATATAATGTGATCTACACGTACATTTTGCATGTACTGTACTTGAATTTCACAACCTGACCTCCACCACAGCTCTCTTGCATGACTACACTTGTCGACTCAACATCCTTCAGGTTCTGCTAATAAATATGAACATTCAAGATATGGGCTACACATTATAACATCCATAATTTTAAGTTATCCACCTTTATTAAAGACAAAATTTCAACTCAGCTCCACGGTTTACCTTTTCTCCCTGGCTTTCTGATCCTGCTGTGACAAGGACCTTGTCACGGTCATCGTCTGCTCCTGCTAAAATGCAGTACAGAACATGACATGAACAGCTTGATCTACTGTACATTGACGCCTGCAGAAACTGATGGCAATGTTTGATCTATAAAACCCACATTAGGTTGAAATGTCAAATGCAGCTACCTATGTTGGGGACTACATGTAACGTTAGCCAACTTTTCAAGAGATCAACTACAGGTGCTGGTCATATAATTAGAATATAATCAAAAAGTTGATTTATTTCAGTAATTCCATTCAAAAAGTGAAACTTGGATATTATATTCATTCATTACACACAGAATGATATATTTCAAATGTTTATTTCATTTAATTGTGATGATTAAAACTGACAACTAATGAAAATCCCAAATTCAGTATCTCCAAAAATTAGAATATTACTTAAGACCAATACAAAAAAAGGATTTTTAGAAATGTTGGCCAACTGAAAAGTATGAACATGAAAAGTATGAGCATGTACAGCACTCAATACTTAGTTGGGG
>JACXGI010005403.1:28492-47323 GCA_016801175.1 Esox masquinongy | reverse complement strand
TAAATAGTAGCTATGTAAAACGATTTATCAGCCTGGTTAACTTTCATGAGTAAAACTTCAAAAGAATGAAAACCAGTGATGTGTTTAAGAGTAAATTTATATTTACTGTCATAAATATTAGCAACACCCCCTCCTTTTCGGGATGCACGGGGGATATGATCACTAGTATAGCCAGGAGGAGAGGCCTCATTTAGGGCAGCGTATTCACCAGGCTTTAGCCATATTTCACACAAGCCAATAACATCTAGTTTATGATCAGAGATTAATTCATTTACTGCAACTGTCTTTGGAGCAAGGGATCTAACATTTAGGAGTCCCATTTTGAGATGCGAGGTGATACAGTCATTTTTATTTGTGACCAAGGTGGAGGAAGGCTTTATCTTAATAAGGTTGCTATTGTTAGCACTACCTTGTTTAACTTTTCTCAGCCTGGAACGGAGTGGCAATAGGTAAAACTGTACTAACTACTCTGGCTATGCTATCGACAGTCTCCACTATACTAGCAGGCTGGCTAACAGCCCGCGGCCTGACCTGCACCCTATCTCATGCTGAGGCTATGGGAGTGAGACTCCTGTCAATGTTCCTAGATAAAAGAAGAACACCACTCCAGCTAGGATGGAGTCCGTCACTCTTCAGCAGATCAGGCCTGGCCCTATTTCTGGGAGAGTCCCAAAAAGAGAGCCAGTTAGCTACAAACTCTACCTCCTGCGACAGGCAGAACTCCGTTTTCAGCTGCTGTAGAGCTCGTTTTCAGTCTGCTGTAGAGCTCGTCACTACCCCTAGCTGGTAGGGGGTCAGAGACAATTACTCGATGCCGACACATCTTTCTAGCTAGTTTACACGCTGATGCTATGTTCTGCTTCGTAACCTCTGACTGTTTCATCCTAACGTCGTTGGTGCCAACGTGAATAAAAATATCTCTGTACTCTCTACACTTGGCAGTTTTAGACTTCGCTAGCACCAACCCCAGATTTGCGGCTACGTCAGTGGCTCTGCCCCCCGGTAATCAGTGTATGATCGCCGGCTGATTCTTTAGTCTAATACTGCGGGTGATGGAATCGCCGATGACTAAAGTTTTCAGTTTTTCCAGGCCACCGGTAGAAAATGCCTGCCGATCATTCCCCTCCGAAGACGGTTCGGGCCTTGACTCCGACTCCAGTGGGGAAAACCTGTTGAAAATCTCAGTCGGCTCTAGCAGCGACACAGGTTTAACTGGTTGACGGCATTTCTTCCCAGTGACCAAGAGAAAGTTCTTGCCCGGCTGCAGGAGCTATGCCGGGGTGCTAACAACACTATTGTTTCTTCCTGGTGGCACAGACGCAGTTTTTTCCATTTCTACACTAACATAATCCTTGCCTGACATTTGCGTCTGAAGCCGAGCCTCTAACTCTGCTATCTTTACCTGAAGACGATAGTTCTCCTCCGTGTTGTAGCAACAACAATTACAATGATAAGGCATAATAATGGTACATAGCTTCGGGTGTTCAGGTGTGAGTAGTTCCGTTAATTATGTCCAAATAGAGTCCCGGTGTAGAAAAGTTGGGTAAAAAGTCAACAGATAAAAATATTGCATTGGTAAACTCTGAAAGTAGAATTTAACCAATTAGTTTATATAGAGTAAATTCAAAAACGTTTGGCAGGTAGCCAGGTAGGTAACAGCAAGCAGCTTACAGCACGTCAACAATCCCACAATGCAAAGCATGTAGCATTAATGTTTTTCAATGAATTGAAAAACATTTCAATTCTGAATCAATTAGTACAGTGTTTACCAACCCAAAAAATAAATAAGGATTTATCAAATGGTGGCAACCAACATTAATAAACACATTCATAAAAAATAAATAATTCAGAGTGGCGGCACACACACCCATTCCTACCCAGGACCAATACAACCAGACACATCCTGACAACTCATTTACATTTTCAGTGTTAGACAAAAATTTGAAATTTCAAACATAAATTGAATAGATCACCATTTTTCAATCACAACATTGTATTGGCAATACTGAATAAATTAAACCATCACTAGTTAAAGTTATTAAAAACATGGGATATTACTAGAAATTAACAAACACAACATTGTGCCACAACATGAGGCGAGTGAATTAATTAATTACTAGTACAAATCAATCAGCTACTGTAATGAACATGATACTAACTTTAACAGAATACCAACAAGAGCTACTGTAGCTAATAAACAGTTTTCTAAGTTACTAAGCTATTGATACTATCCATTAGTCCTATAATAGTAGTCATCCCAGCATAGAAAACTAACCACTGTAGCAAAAATAATTGTATTTACTAAAGGTTGGCTACTGACTGTAGGTCGCTAGAAAGTATAGCTAGATTTTTAAGTTGACATTGGCTACATATTACTGTACAACTTATTGATGTGATTATAGTGAGGATTTATTAAAAAAAAAAATCCTAGGCCAAACCAATTTAATTTAGTCTAATACAACTAGCAAAATGGTTAGCTAGAAGTGCTCAATATTGTCGAGCTGGGCTTTCTACATTTAGCTATAGCACGATTAGTAAACATGAATTAAAATCGAAAGATAACCTTGCTAACTACAGGTGGCTATTTGTAACATCATGTAACATTATTTACGCACATATATTGTTGTTGGCATTCAGCAAACATTAAACTTGCAAACATTTACTCACCAGTATACTGAATAACTCCTTGTTTTTGATGGTTGATATGACCAACGTCCCAAATGCTTCAAATGGCAGCACGAGCGCTGCACGCGACCCTAGACCCTAGGCGCATCCTATCCCAATCTGGGCCAATGCCTTCCAACTAGCCATCGCTAAAAACGTGCGTTTTGGATCTGGTGCGGAGGCGCTAAGTGAGTGTGACTGCTATGAGGATTTGCCATAACAACGCCGGATCCGCCGCGGAGTCAGCTGCTGTCGGGGTAGACATGAACAAACAGGCAAGGAGTGAAAGAGACAACAAACCAACAGGTAAATTATTGATAAGTGCCACGCCAAGATAGACTGTTGATCTGTCATCATGTAAATAAATTAGAGTCATTGAATAGGATCTCTGATAGCAGGACAGCAGCAGAATTTAGGATTGTACTGTATGTGTTTACTTCATTCAGGAGAAAGGCAGTCATAACAATAGCACGGATCAGAAAGGTAGGCTGAGCGAGGGAGAGAGAGGCCACAAACCAACGGGTAAGATAGTAAGAAGTAGTAATTCAAGGCGTTCTATTGGAGCAGATTGGAAAACTTCAAGCTGGACTAACATGCCTGACTGAGATGTTACCAACATCATTGTAGTATTAGTCATTTTAAAAATGCACTCTGGTTACATTATCATCTATCTGAGATGCCGTTCTAGCTGAAAAGTACCACCATGCAAAGAAGTCACACAAGGTATAATTTACCAATGCTAGTTAGGACTATTGCATGTTCATAAATCACTACTTTCTTTAAGTCAAACCGGAATTTTCTCACTCAACGCTTGAGTCCAACACCCACAAGGCATCGGTACAGAAAGCATATTGAGTAGACAACATCGTTTGGGGTAACTATCTATTTGCTACAACCTTTCCAGACATAATGAGTATTGCAAGTTAGCGTTGTGGAAACAATTATCGCCCCCAGTATTTTCAACCAGACTACCTTTGAGTGAAACTATGTCGCTTGCACTGGTCCTATTCACACTTCATTGGTAAATAATGCCATATATCTAACGTCATGGACAAAGATAATCGAACTAGAGGTGGATTCTAGAAGTGGAAAAACACATAGAACTACATATTAAAAAGACATTTTGGTGAATAAATTAACATTCACAGTCAAGTGTTGTCCCCCCTAATATCAGAGTCACTCCTACGCCCTTGGATGAAAGGAAAAAGCTGGCTCGTCTTGTATAAATCAACTGTCCATGAATTGCATTTACAAGCAAAGGATAACCATGGAATCTACGATTTAGACAATGAAAGATGCACAGATTCCTTCTTTGAGCACATTGAATGTGAACGTTACCGAAAACATAGCGTAGTAAACAAAGTCAACAGACCAAACGCAAATGACAGAGGACTTTTTTTGTAATCAGATATTCCGTCTGCCGCGAAACATTCACATGTATACGGGTAAGTCTAACGTTTGCTAACTAGCTACAGCTCATTCCTTTTCAGAAAGTTGTCAAAGTCCTTTGCCTTGCTAGTTATCTAGCTATAGCTACTGACGTTACTGTTAACGTTAGCTAGCTAGGTAACAATGCTAACTTACCAGCTATTTAACGTTTCCTGGTCCTGTTCATTGGGTAGCAAGTTTGATAATAAGCTACCTGATTGACCGGTCAATCATCCAAGTTTGATTTTGACCAGCTAGCATGTTTGCATAGTCTTCACAAAAGTAAGAAAGTCACGTAGTTTGATAATAAGCTAGCTGATTGACCAGTCATTCATCCAGGTTTGTGTGATTATGCCTAGCTATTATGTTTGCATAGTCTTCACAAAAGTGAGCAAGTCACTTAGTGTGATAATAAGCTACCTTACTTGATGCTTCTTTACACGTCAGAATTCGTCCTACAGCTGCCGTCAGCAGTTACATCATCAATGAAGACAAGTAATCCAGTTTGAGTGGCAGCCATACGTGCCCAAAACATAACACCCCCTCAACCTTATTTCACTGATCAATTGGTATACTAGTATCTTTTTTCTCTTAACACTTTCCACTTCCCATCACTCTGGTATGGCAATGTGTCCTCTGTCACAACCTATTTTCAGAACTCTACAGGCTCTTTTGGGGTTTTTCAGGACAGTCAGTTTTTTTGACATTTTTCAGAGTTTTTAATGGAAATATAAAACAAGAAACCAGGCAAGTCTAGTTCAGCCGGCCCGCAATATGAAGCGTTGATTGTGGCTGCCCTCCTGAGATTCGAACCCAGGTCACCAACGTGAAAGTGCTTTGTCTTTAACCACTATGCCACAGAGCTGACTGTTTGGCAGGTGTCAGTATAGCATATTGACATTATATAATATTGTCATGCATTAATATATTATATAATATTGTCAAGTTTGAATATTTTGTGTTAAACTGAGTAACTTTTCTTATTAAGTTCACCTCCACGACAAACAGTATCTATGAACTGCATGACTTTTGCCACCGGCTGTTTTAAAAGCTTATTAGCCAGTAATATGTCGCTAGACGCCATTAAGCATTGTGTTAAACTTTGTAACGTTTCTTATTAATTTTACAACCACCACAAATAGCATCTATTAACTGTATGGCTTTTGCCACTGGCCGTTTTAACAGCTTATTAGCCATTCGTGAATGACATTGATACAATAACTACTCTATCAATATAGGTGACGATAACGGACTTTTACGTCAAGTGAAAAGACGACAGAATCGTGTAGACAGCAAGGTGTTTGACTATCCTGAAGAAATCCTAAGACATAATTCGAAAATCCTCCAGAAATAGTCGCAATATAACAGTAAACTAGTGATGGCCGTTCTTCTAGCAGCAGGATATTATGCTAGCAGCACTAACTCAGATTTTCTTTTTCAAAATAAAAGCCATCATAGAACTATATAAGGCAATATAGTTAACAATCTAGTCTTTCAATCTAGTCTGTCATTTTATGTTTAGTATCCGTTCCAATGTTGTTCTTGTCTGTTGTTTTTTTACATTCTAGATTGTTAACTATATGGCCTTATACATTTCAATTATGGCTTTTATTGTGTTAATGAAAATCTGAGTGCTGCCAGCATAATATCCTGCTGCTAAAATAAGGCTAATGAAGCCTCATTTGGCCATCACTACAGTAAACAGTTTCATTTTAGGCTTCCCGTAGCTACAGAGGGTTGTATCCAGCGAAGTTTTTGTCTATTCTGAACAAATCCTCTTTGACCTCTGGCCGTTTTAACAGCTAATTAGCCATTCGTGAATGACATTGAGTATCTATCAATATAGGTTACGATAACTGACTATTGTCAAGTGAAAAGACGAGAGAATCGTGTAGGCAGCGAAGTGTTCGTCCATCCTGAACAAATCCTAACATCCACCAAAACTGTTTTATTTTAGGCTTCCTATTACGTAAGTGTTTGTCTGTCCAGAACCTTCAGGCATAATGTGCTTAGACTGTTACGGGAGTTGAACGCGGGACTGGTTGTTTCGTAGCCCACGTCTCTAACCACTACGCTATTTAACAAGGGGTAGGCTGTCAGTCAGGGACGGACGGACTCACTCACTCAGTAAGAGACATTCGCTCTTCTAGGCCGGCTCCGCTTACGCGGTCCGGCAAAAATAAAGTTGATTAACGGGCCGCAACAAACGACATAGGAACTGCGAGAAAAATCTATACGGTGTGTGAACACATGATAGCCATCACAACTTAAATCGTGTTAGTTACCATAGTATCAACAATGCTTTGGCATAGCTAGGTTTGGTTAAGTTTCTCTAAAAATTCCATTACAGAAATTAAATAGAAATGTTTTTGTAAATTAAATAAAAATGAATGCCAAATATATGTCATGTTTTTGTATGTCAATTTCAAATAATTTAGTTGTTTAGTTTATCAGATTATTTATTTGTAATTGTGTGCAGCATGTTTTAACAACATCAATGTTGTCAAAAAATCACTTTTTGATTGGCTGACAAGATAAACTCTGGTCATTTCTCAACATGTACAGTGGCCACTCAAGACATCAAGACATTTAATCTTTTGGCACCTTGACCCGAGAGCCAGTAAGTGACACTACTAACAAATTGATTGTTCCCCTCTATCTCATGGGTATATTATAATGTTAACACTTCAACAACTTATATAGTTGTCTATCTAATTGGCAAAAAACATTTCATCTCTACTTTTCATATATACATTAGGAGTCTTCCTGACAATCCTCACAACCATAACGTGTAGCCCTCTGTTCTCACAATTGCTGTTCCAATTCATTGAAAGGTGTTCAGTGCGGTTGAGATCAGCAATCTTTCCTCCACAACAACCTTATTGAACCATGCTTTATGGATCCCACTTTGTGCACAGGGAAACAGTCATGTCGGAACAGGAAAATACCTTCCCCAAACTGTTGTCACAATGTTGGAAGCACCCTATTGTCTAAAATGTCTTTCTATCCTGTAGCATCAAGATGACCCTTCCCTGAAAGTAAGGGGCCTAGCCGAAACCCTGAAACACAGCCCCAGACCATTATCCCTCCTCCAACAAACTTTACATTAGGCGCTATGCATTCCGATATGTTGAGTTCTCCTAGTGTCTGCCACACCCAGATTCGTCCATCAGACAGCCAGATAATGAAGCGTGATTCATCACTCAAAGAGAGCATGTTTCCACTGCTCCTGAGTCCAGTGGCGGTGTGCTTTACACCACTCCAGCCAACGCTTAACATCACACATGTTGATGTGAGACGTTCATACAGCTGCTCAGCCATGGAAACCCATTTTGTGAAGCTTTGTTCTTGTGAAAACAGTTCTTGTGCTGATGCTGCTTCCAGAGGCAATTTGGAACTCTGGTGAGTGATGCAACAGATGATATGCGATTTTTACACACTATGCGCTTCAGCACATAGCAGCCTCGCTCTGTGAGTTTGCGTGGTCTACTACTCCATGGCTGGGCTGTTGTTGCTCCTATACGCTTCACAGTTACACTTACAGTTAACCGAGGCAGATCTAGTAGGGCAGAAATTTCACAAACTGACTTGCGGCAGCAGTGGCATCCTATGACAGCACCACTGAGCTCTTCGATCAATTGTACTGCCAATGTTTGTCTATGGAGATTTCATGCCTATGTGCTGGATTTGCACATGTGAGCAACTGGTGTGGCTGAACCACCTGAGCTAGTTAATTAGTAGGGGTGTGCACATACTTTTGGCAATATAGTATTATGTAGGAAAGCCCAGTTCTTGTTTTGTACCCTTGCGTATCTCTTTAAAGTCTTGTCTCCCAGCTTTATTGATTGCGTGACAGAATACTTGACCTCAAGCATGGATGTTGTATGCCCATTTTCTTTCCTACCGGACACTGTTAAAGCACAAGGCCACCTCCTTAAAGAACACTACCAGCAGCTGACCAAATGCTATGGAGGAGCAACAACGCTATAGCACAACTCGCGTCATCACCTTCTTAATTCTCACAATGTAGTTATAGTGTGCTACGCCACCAATCCATAAGCTTATTGCACTCATATGTATCCATAATATTCAATAACTCTACCAATTGCTGCTAGTCGGGCAACGAGTGCGAGGCGGGAACTCCAGGAGCACCTGAGCCAGCCCTCACCTGTTCCTCGTTAGGACTCAGCACACCTGGTCCTGATCAGCCTTACACCACCACTTAAGCTGAGACCTGACAGCCAGTCCCTGTCGGATCGTTAGTCCACACTTGTATGTTGTGCTCGTGCTTCTGACTATACTCCATTTATGCCTATTTGCTTGGTGTTTCTTCCTCTGCCTGCTCATCTGACTCTCGTCTCCCTCTGCTTCCAGGATCCACGCCCTGGACTTCCCTTCACTCACTACCAGAACCATCTACCCCCCCATTGGAACACGCTACCATTCCATCAAGTCACCCGTACCTGAGTTCTCTGACACATTTAGAAACTGCCATTTGTACCTGAACAACTATTTATCCAAATTGTAACATACTAAACCTAATACTTGTAAACTTTCTGCCCTCCTCTATTTGCCTTAATTGCACATATAGTATTGCCATTTGCACTACATTTGCCTTCATTGCACATCTGCACATTCCACTTGTAATGTACATATACTTTGTAAGTTTTCTGCCCTCTTTGCACTTCTGGTTAGATGCTAACTGCATCTCGTTGTACTGTACTGGTACTGTTCAATGACAATAAAGTTTAATCCAATCTCATTCCGCACGCTGACTGATCCAAGCAGATAGAACATGCCTGCTCTTATCGTCTATTTCCGGAGTGGGCTAAAAGAGGAGGCTCAAATGGAGCTGGCCTGTTGAGACATCTACCGGTCTTTGGACGAGCTACTCACCATGACAATCAGGTTAGACTATCTGGTCCGTGCACGTCGCCGTTTGTCTCCACCATCATGTCGCCACCAGTCTCTACAATGGAGGACAGCATCTCTTCCTCAACATCCACCAAGGTAGGCATTGACCTTCTCCAATCCACGTTATCTGCACAACCTTTCCTGGTTGAAGTTTCGCAGCCAGGCCACTGTCCGTGTGATTGTCTTCTCAGCCCTAGTTGATTCCAGAGCTGCGGTTAACTTCCTGGACCAGGACCTTGCCACCTCCCTGCACCTTTGTCTGTTGTCAATCAACAGGCCCATTCATGTTCACACCTTGGTTTTTGCATGGACATGCAGTGTTAATAGGTGGGGCACGCACCTCTCCAGACAGGTGTGTATTCCTAAATAATGCCCAGTCAATTGAATTTGCCACAGGTGGACTTCTATCAAGTTCAATAGACATCTTAAGGATGATCAAAGGAAAAGAATCTGGAATTTGGAGTGTCAGGGAAAGGGTCTGAATACTGTTGTACATTACAAATCTGTTTTTATTTTCAATAAATTGGCACAAATGTCGAAAAAAGGTTTGTTTTTCCCTTTGTCATTATGGGAAAGTGTGTGTTGATGGCAAAACAAATCAGTTATAAGTTAACTCTATAACACAACAAAATGTGAAGAAAGCGAAGGCTTTCTGGAGGCACTGCATTCGTTTTAATATCTTTCTTAATGTTTTTTTTATTTAAATAAGCCCATTTGGTTTCCCACCACTGAACTTGTACCTTTTTAGTTTATATGCATATTTTATATGCATTGTTTCTCATGTTAAAATTAAATTAAATGAAAACTAAAAAAATATGTATTACAGTATATGGAGCAAGACGAGATGCCAAATAAGTGGGATGAAAGCAAAGGATAATGTGCTAAAATATATTTTCAATCCACATGTTATTTATTATTAGCCCTAATGCATTTTTTCTCTTTTAATCCTCTGACAATTATACAAAGCTCCCCTGGACATACTGTAAAGAGGTTGAACGGCTGAAGTCTCATATACTGCTGAGAGAGAGAATGAAAGGGAAAGACAGAGAGAGCAAGATAAAAGAAAACCTGCAAGCACAGGAATTTATGATTACCTCTCAAGTTGAATCAGAAAACACCGGTATTATATCAGATAGTCTTCTGATAGTATCCTGTAGGAGCATGTCACTGGAGTTCTACAGCAAGCATCTTCCTGAGCTTTTCAATCTATGAAAAATTAGATTGAGATTGCATCCCACACCCCTCTCTTAATACACTTGGTTAGAGGCTCGGTTTGCTGTTTTTGGGTGATGGGATCAATGCAGACATGCAGGTTTGGAGTCGGGGGAAAGTACAGTGTACTGCAAGAGAAAAAAAAACAGGAGCCAGAGAAGGAGAAAACAGAAATAAGAAAGCTATTATGCACATTTCACACCTTCCAACGAAATGGCTGTCAAGAGGTTACAGTTGAAATGAGAAGCTAAGTTAATGGTAGGTTGTGTTTCTGCAAAGCACAAGGTATTTAATGTGAAGAGTTCCTCGATTGAAAAGAAGAACAACTAGGAGCAGGAATTAAAGAGAGAGTAGGAAACTACCTGAAGAACTTGTAAATAAGTGATTTAAGACTCATAAATGTCTTAACAACAACGTTCAATCAGGAGTTTTATGTTCTTATAATCAAACAATGGAAGCCATTTTGTTGCTAACAGTGGCTGAAATCCAAAATCTGACACTTTTTGTAAAATGTGACACATTCCGGTGGGAGAGACAATCCTTCAGAAAAAGGAAGTTGGGAGAAGTTGAGTAATGATTCCCTGTGGTCAAGTAGCCTGCAGTGGTTAAAATGCATTAACATGTAGAGACAATCACAGTCAAGAGAAATCGGTCAGTGTACCATAGAAAACCAAGTTAGACCAACAATAATGTAATGATATGGGTGATGTTATGCCCATTGTAGAATGGTAGAACTGTAGCAATCAGTGATGTGCAGTGAGGAACCATCAGGGCCATCATGTCTTCAAAATAGGCATATGGATTGATAGATATATATATTTTTCTTTATACTACCATTTTGTATTACTTAGTCCTATGTTGATGATTTAATCAAAGTCTGAAACAGCAGACCTCCCTTCATTGAACGTCAAGACAAATGCGCCTCCCCAAATTTTCCGAAAGTGAAAATGTTAGAAATGTTTTTAATTTACTTGAGGCCCCAGTAGACCTCGGTCGCTTGGTGCATTGAAACATTTGTCGCAAGTCAAAATTAGTTTTCTAGCATATTTCACATTTAAAAAAGAGCGAGGAAGAGGAGAGTCATTTAGTCCACAGCCCAATCAACATGTCTTGAATTTATAACATTTTATTCACAAATGAACCTGTTCAGTGTGAACGCATCCTCTCCCTTATCAGCGTCAGGCCAATACCTCATGGAAGAATCACCTGACCCGGGGCTGGAAAACAGGGCCCTTGAATGCAGCCCAGTTGCTGTTGGTAAGCTGCTAGCCTGCCACCCCTTGATGAGGCACACCTTTTCCAATCAGGCCTCGTCAAGGGGAGCTAAAAGTGCCTCTAGGAAAGCAGCTCCAGGCAGCCGAAAGAAGAAGTGAAAAGTGAGATGCTGTGCCCCGCACCCAGGTTTTTGGTAGTTATGGGCAGAATAATGCTTTCTGAGACAATCAAAACATTTATGTCACGGCTTCATGAAATGCTCTAAACATTTACTCGACAGTGACATCTGCAGGTTAGAAATATAAATTAGATGTGCTTGTTTCATAGGATGCAGTGAACGAAACAACAGTAAATAAGTAAAGATCATCTTTATTTGATGTGGTTTATTCTTCCTTAGAAGTCAGCGACTATAAACAACTTTGAAACAATACATTACACTACTTGAAAAATATTAATTATTTTTGTTTTATCACAACAGTGGTACTACAATGTCCCAAGTTGACCTATATTCAATGTAGCAAGTGGTGTTGAATGCTCACTGGTCTGTGATGTAAAGTCAGTTGAATTGCAGTTATCATAAAAAGTGTTTTATTTCCTATGTAGTTAAAACGGGCTGTTGAGCCAAAATATGTGCACGAAAACTGTACTATGTCAAGACTGTGCCGATGTGTTCCATGTCATCAGAACCACTCTCTTTGAAATGTGGTATTTAATGAGTAGTGAAACAACATATTACAAAAAAATATTGTGGGTGATAACAACCCTGCACCTAAACAAAGATGTTCATCCTTCCTCTTTCAGCTTTACTGAATTAGACAGCATTTTAGATGGCAATCAAAACTGAATCCAGTTTCAATTGGGATTCTTTCATTTTATCATCGACCATAATACCTTTTAAATCTGTTCTGTTCTGCTTGTTTAAATTAACATTTTCACTTAGCAAAGAATCACATCCATTCATCATAAGATAACTTAGTGAGATAACTGTTTGTTTTTTTGTTTTTTTTTATAAATGACAAAACTTGGTATAGGTTTAACAACTTTTTTTAACTTCATATATTGTGTAACGTGCCCAAGCTCTTTACCAACCTCCCTCTGGCCTGCCGCTCATTCATGGCACCTAGCAATATGGGAATAGTAGTTCTGTTCCTGTTTTTAACAGATAACACAATAACCACAACAACTCTGGAATTATTTATATTATTTTTACAGAAATAAAACATCATAGGATCTCATGTAAAATCAAACGTACCTAAATGTTTGTTGATCCTTGGATGGTATATTTCATTTGAGCTGCTCTTCTTCCATGGGAAAGCCAGCCCGCTCCCAGACATCTTCACAGTGTCCCCCTCCCAGACATCAAAGAACCTTGGTGTGACCCTAGACAACACCTTGTCGTTCTATTCAAACATCAAGCCAGTGACTCGTTCCTGCAGGTTCATGCTCTACAATGTTTGTTAAGTATGACCTTACCTCACACAGGAAGCAGCACAGGTACTCATACAGGCACTTTTCATCTTACGTCTGGATTACTACATCTCACTGTTGGTAGGGCTTCCGGCACTGACCACCAGAGCCCTACAATGTATCCACAATGCTATGGCCCACCTGGTATACTACTTTACCTTTGCCGATAACTTATTGAGTGGAATACTTACTACTAATGATTTGTGTGGTTGTTCCACCTCACTTACAGTTCAGTATGTACTAACTGTAAGTCTTTTGATGAGAACTGCCAATCAATAAAAGTAAAATGAAAAATAATTTTCTGTGGAACAATAAAGAGGTTAAAACAATAATTTAACTTCTGGAAAGTTATTTGCTGGTAAATTATTTCCTTCTTTTATTTTAAATAGTGGACCACAAATCTGATGGGGCCATGGGAAAAACATACTGGTCCAGGTCAACTCTTACAATTTTCAGAAGGTCCATCACTGTTTGTGTAGAAATATCTGGCTTGCGGTGTCCTCTTTTAATTACAGTAGAATTACTATGGGATATAATCAGAATCACCTTCACTCAATAATTACATTTACAGACACCCAGAATTGATTCGAGAGCATTAGATAAAAGATAACATATGAGAACAGAACACACAAAATCTACTTAAAATCTACATTTTATACAATATGAGTCATAAACATTGGAGACAAACGGATATGATCTTAGAGAATTTCCAATACATTCCCTAGTATATGCATCTTTCCAGATTTAGGGAGGTGGACAGAGATTTGGGATGTAGTGCAACTGTTTAAATTGCAGGTAACAGTTAGGAAGTTTCTTCGTAGTTGTTAGTCTTTGTGAACAGATGGTCATTTACTGAGGGTCACAGAACAGAGAACGACTGTCCGCGCAGAATGGACAAAGATGCCCTAAAACTGCAACCTAACAGGCTAATGTTTAAAAAATTCTGCCCAGGTTATAGCAACCCCGCTCATTATTTTGAATCAGTCAATTACATTTAAATATCAAATATTACAATAATGTATAACCGTTTTTACTGGTTAGTTGTCAGAAGGCACCTGGCAGTCAGCATAGAAAAGGCATTTGACTACTAACCAAAGGGCTGCTAGATCAAATCTTAAGCTGAAAATTTGAAGAAAATAATAATAAAATGCTATTTAATGCCAGTGTATAGGCCCAGACTCCTGGTTTAAGCCCATGCATCATTTGTCTATAGGTGACATGAATAAGCTATTGAAAAATACCGGCATTGGGTTTTTGGAAGAAGTCATTTTCACCTAGTGAACACGATAATATAATATATGTATATTATTAACATGATATGAATATTTCATTTTTTAAATATTACGGTTATCGTCACTACCGGTATATTGGTGTTGCTCACACCCTAGCTCACACATTTCATATTTGAATTGATGCTGCAGAAGAATGTGCAGAGTTGCTTTAACCTGTGCAGAGTTGTTTATACATCAGCAGCCTTATTCACGAAACATCTTAAGGCTAAAAGTAGCTCCCAACTTGCTGATTTAATTGAAATAATGGGCGTGTCAGTCCTAATTTTAGGACTGCTAAATTTTTGGTCTAAGTGTATTTCACAAAGCATATCTTTATTTCAATATGGCAACATGACACATCTTACATTATTGCTATTATTAATTTACTGACAGAGACCCATCCCCTTTGGGGATAGTAAGTAAGCTTGTTCATGGAACATGACATCATCCATAGCAACGGGGTCAACCCCACCCTATCTTTTAGCTTAAGATTTCTCCCCATTCCTTTGTAAAAGTTGGTCTCAGCTGTTTGTGAATAGGTTTTAAGAGGAAACTCTTAGCTAGAAACTTTTACTGCTGTTTGGGAGGCCTCTTAGTGATAAGATCAAATGTTTTATGATTACACCCCCAGAAGCAGTGCCTCCTGGTTACATTCCCGGGCACCTTTGACATGTGGTGACTTAATCTGGTTCAGATGGATATTTTGGTGATTGACTTGTACCAACCTCTTGCCGTCCACCTACCAAAGAGTTTGTTTTGGAAAAGTGAGTATCTGGGGAGGAATAGGTCAGCAACATAAGGCAGGCGTCAGACGATTTCCCTTTCTGTCAACCGTTCCACCTCTGCAGTGACCATACGCAGACCATATGGTTGTGTTGGAGTGTTAAGAGAAGGATAAAATCCCTTTAATTGAACTGGTGTTTTTAAAAGTTCCTCCAAACCAGATGTGGCTGCCCGTGATGGGAAGACTGGGCTTTAATTTTGAACAAACCATAAATGTTTAGGCGTGAACAAGGGAGGTTACATTTCCTATGTGGGTTGTTGAAATCTGCTAGAAACTGCTAGAATAATCAATATACTGTAGTCAGTGGTCCAGAAGATCAGTCCTTTGCCATAGCATGAAAGTTGAGTCCAGTTTAGCGGGAATGATGGGAACATTGTTGCATATGTTGAGGGAATTTAGTTCAGAATGGATTGATTATGATTGGATTGAATGTATAGCCCAGAGCTGGGAGAAGACTGGTGTTGATCAGAGTTTGTTAAAAAGGAATAGAAGTTGGCTTCTGTTTGATGTCAGTTTCTGGGATATGCAGCCAAATAACATTATTTTATGTATTTACAGCCGTACAGTAATACATAAAGTTAGGAACGGGCTGTTATCTTTCTCTCATTCCGTCTCTGGAAGAATGTTATTTGTGTAATTGTACTACTACCAGTAAGAAGGAAGATACATAATATGTTTTAGTTCACAGAACTAAAAAGGGACTCGGTAGGAAGACAGGAAGACATAGAAACAATGTTGGATATATAATAATCAACATACCATTCAGTTTACCAGCTGAAGTAGGATGTAGATTACTCCATCTGTGAAGGTCTATTTAAAATTTCTTAATGGAGGGAGGTTTTAGGAATCCCAAAATATCTTAATCTAGACACAAACCTCTATGACATTTTTTGCTCTTTAAAAGTGTTAATGATGTTGAGGTAAGTAATATAAACGCACAGCTGATTTATGTTTAGTGTTGTCTGTGTTTGATTCTGTGAAACTTGGTAATATATTTTTGTGACAATAGCAACCCTGACATGATCACTTGATATACGAGCAGTTCAGCTGTGAAGCTAAAATGATTGCTTCTTCAGTCCCGAAAATGGAAATATCTGCAGTGTTTAGCTGTGTAGTCAGCTAACTAGTTGGTTGTTTTTGCCGGACCGCGTAAGCAGAGCTGGCTAAGAAGAGCGAATGTCACTGAGTGAGTGAGTGAGTGAGTGAGTGACCCTTGTTAAATAGCGTAGTGGTTAGAGAAGCGGACTTGTGAACTATAGATCCCGAGTTCGTATCTCCTCGCAGGCGAAGCGAAGTACGCATTGTGAATTATTCCATATTGAAGAAAACTTCGCTGGCTGAAACTGTATACGGTTATATTGCGACTGTTTCTGGCATGGAATAGTTCATCTTCAGTTTCGCTAGCAATCGCTCAATTCTTATGATTATTCCTAGGAAGTTAGTAGATACTAGTAAGCCTATTACTGGCTAATAAGCTGTTAAAACGGCCAGTGGCAAAAGCCATACAATTCATAGACGCTGTTTGTGGTGGAGGTAAACTTAATAAGAAACGTTAGTCAGTTTAACACAATCCTCCATGGAGTCTAGCGACTGCTGAAACGTGTAATGCCGTGGCGTAGTGGTTAAAGACAGTGCCTCTCAAGTTCAAATCTATTGAGAGCAACGACATTTATTATTATTAATTATTTCTGGTAGATTCCATGATTCTCTCATCTTTTCACTTGATGAAAAAGTTAGTTATCGTCGCCTTTATTGATAGTTAGTGTATAAATGTCATTCACGAATGAAAGAAAAAGTATGTTGTTTTGCCATGAATGAAAAAAATATGTTCTTATGCCATGAAATGAATTAGCTTTGGCAGACTCAATAGTAATTGCTTAATTCTTATGACTATTCCAGTAAGTTAGTAGATACCGGTATAGCTTATTACTGGCTAATACGCTGTTAAAACAGCCAGTGGCAAACGCAGTACACAGCCGCTATTTGTGGTGGAGGTAAACTTAGTAAGAAACGTTAGTCAGTTTAACTGTATCAATGTCATACATGAATGGCTAATTAACTATTAAAACGGCCAGTTGCAAAAGAGTTCAGGATAGAGACAAGAGGCTATACTGACACCCAACAAATGTACAGCTCCGTGGTGTGGTGGTTAACGACACAGCCTTTCACGTGGGCGACCCAGGTTTGAATCTTGAGGTGGTAACATTTTCTATTGCAGGCCCGCTGAACTAGGCTTGCCTGGTTTCTTGTTACATGTTTCTTCCAATATCATTTATAAATGGAAACTACCCAAGCTTCTTGCCATACCTAACTAACTACCTGTCAGGTGTATATGTCAGACTACCAAGGAAAGTCGTGTGGCCGCAAATGTGCTTTACGTGCAAAGCAACGGGCTGTCAATTTCACTAGTTAGCTATACTGTAAGTGGACGCAGTAATGTTGTGCTTGCTCCCGATGCTCTCACCTGATTGTGATGATGTACTGAATCTAACAAAATATGTGCCACATATCTGTAAAAAGTGATATGTTTTTAGATTTGTGTGCCTTATGGTTACATTGTTATGATCGCATTAGGTGTGGACCTCAAATGATTCCTGGGACTTTTCATGAAACTGTTTGTCAATATGTTTCTGTACAGTTGAGAAGTCATCCTACTGCTGCTGCTATTTTAGAAATAGACTGTAACATAACCAAATGTGGAAATAACGAAAGGGTCCAAATTCATTCTGAATGATCTGTATGCACTTTGTTTTTTAAACTAGCAATTAAAATTCATCAATATTTCAACCAATCAATCAGTTGACAATAGAGGGAATAAAGAATGAATGGGTGACAGGAAACAAACTTGTGATATGAAAGATTGTCACGTCTCCTGCACCTGCAGCTCCCACTGGTTCGCTGCGCTGCCAGCGGTCAACATCACTGGCCTTCTAGCAGCCACCGCCCCCATCCTATTAATTATCCATTCCTGGTCTGTTTTTTTGTTTTGTCCCCATCTACACTCCTGGTTCCCATCAGTCATTATATGCGTGTATATAGTTCCCCCGGACTCCCCTATTATTGTTCGTCATGGTTCCTTGTATGTGTTTTGCCTGCGCTATATTGTACAGTGTAGCGTTGTACTTTGTAAGTGATGTTTTACTGTCCGCTGTGTTACGTTTTATTCTGGTTTTGTCCTGAGTTGGATTATTTCTTTGAAGCAGTATACTTTTGTTGGGACTTACGCTTGGGGCATTCTTCCCTGTGAACAATAAATTATGGAATCAAGATACTGCGTCCTGCAACTGGTTCCCTCCTTCTACAGCACATTACAAAGAGAAAGAAGTGCCCTCTAACAGTTTTTTTTTTTTCGAGAATAGCACATTTTTATAATCGTAACAGTTCTAAAGGAGACAGGTAAAGGTGTAAACAAGCATAGTATTTACCAACAAATACTATTTAAGAGTTATATTTTTTATTTAAATTCAACATCTTTTGATCGTAAGGGATTGTGGCTAAGGTCTGGACCACTATATAATGATTGTCGCATTTCAGTTCCCTTGTTCTTTGTCATCTCTGTCAAGCATGCATGGGACAGGGCTTCAGTTCCCTTGTTCTTTGTCATCTCTGTGAAGCATGTATAGGACGGGGCTTCATTTCCCTTGTTCTTTGTCATCTCTGTGAAGCATTTATAGGATGGGGCTTCAGTTCCCTTGTTCTCTGTCAAGCATGCGTGGGACAGGGCTTCAGTTCCCTTGTTCTCTGTCAAGCATGCATCGGACGGGGCTTCAGTTCCCTTGTTCTCTGACAAGTATGCATGGGACGGGGCTTCAGTTCCCTTGTTCTTTGTCATCTCTGTGAAGCATGTATAGGACGGGGCTTCATTTCCCTTGTTCT